>CM067096.1:12223500-12423500 GCA_034008185.1 Gorsachius magnificus
TGGAGAGAATAATGCAAAACAATTGTCCTTGGGGCCTTGTAAATGGAATGGGACATTTAAAAGTAATTTTTGCTTTCTGTGCAGTTTTAATGCAGTGCACAACCAAATGCGTTTTTCACGGCCTTCCCAGCAGAAATGGACGATAAAAGAGCTGGTACTGGGGTACCAAACTTTCTAACTCTGTGGTGCTTTTTGGTATAGCCAGACATTTCAAAATCTTGCAGGGGGTATCCAATGTCTGGAGAAATCTGCTGGAAAATAATAGTCAGCCAGTTCCAGTGCTGGCTGGATGCGGACAAAAGCGCTCAGCAAAGAAGGGCAAACGCACCAAGTTCTGCTACTTTCAAGACCACCTGAGGGCCAGCTATTTATTGATGTAAAGCAGCCAGTGTAGCTGGTGCTGATGCACACAGAGTACCAGGGCCTAAGATTTGCTAGGTGCTATCTCTAATTGGTTGTGAGCGGAATGTGTTAAGGTACAAGGGATGGGGTTGGTTTTGGTTGCTGGAGTGAACGGAGTTTGATGACTCACTACTGGGAGTTGTCGTTAAGGCTACGTTGGATAAGTCAATGCAGAAGCAGGTGTTATTGGCAATTTTTTGACTGAAAGGCAGAAAGTCAAACGATCATGGGGGCTCTACGTTAGCTTGCACTGGGTGGAGGTACTTTGTACTATGGTAAAATTCCTGTGGAACTGTGAACTGGGGTGTGTGCGTAGCTAATAATGATGTTCTTACATACAGACTGCAAATGAGCTTCCCCTTTATCAGCACGTTTAAATTGTGGTCATTTGCTTTGGTAATTGAAATAGTTACACCAGGCCGGTGAACGTGTGACTACAAGTACGTTTTTCTCGGCTATTAAAATCCCTATGCAAGGCCATGCTGATTAGAGTTTCTATTGTGCGTATTTAGAGGAAAAAAAAGACTATATAGTGGCTATGCGTGAGACAGAGTGTATTCTAGGAGTCAGAGGATGCCCTGTAATTTATGAGAGACAAAGAGGTGCATTAGATATTGTTGGAATGCATAATAATCCTCCGGCAATAATTTATTCGGCTTGCAAGGTTAGGATCTCCATAATTCTTGGTTGCACTCCAATGAAGACTGCTGATGCTTATTATATATTTTTGTGTACATTAGAGGTACCCGTGAATATATGGATACTGTACTTGCCTCCTGCTACCCCACTACTCATGGAGCTGCCAGTGGGACTATATCGTGTGGACCATTTGTCTAAATAGTCCAGGAAAGTGCATCAGCTGTATTGGCTTCTTGTCAGCGGTTCTCTGTAACTTTGTGCCCATAAAACCATCGTCTGCAGATTTAGCCTGCTTTTCTCACGCTATTAGGTCACCCCTGGCTTCGGGGTCATCATCAGGAAGTCGTGGTCTTCAGCAGTACATCTGCAAATACAGGCAAACCAGATAGATGTTCCCCCAGAAATTTTAAACTGGGTGCTCAAACCTGATTAATGTGTTGGTGGGATGGGGTGGGGTGGTCTGCACTGCGAGGAAAAAAAGGAGGAAGGGGAGAAATCAAAACTTTCCTTCCCTCCAGAACTCTGTGACTTTCCATAAAACTTTTGCTCCAAAATCAGTTTATGATTCTACCCATAAAGTCATTTCCAGGTGATTGATTACCATCTGACAGTCCACTCCAGGATTTTTGGTGACACTACATGGGTCTTTTGATCTTTATGTTCAAATTTAATGGTGATCACTGCAGCCAAATGGATGAAAAATATCCATTTCTTCACCACTGTTTCTTGTATTGGCCTCAGGGATTAGAAAAGTAGGTCTTTTATTTAGTTACACTGTCAGCAGCAATTTTGATGTGAGTTCAATTGCTCAGTTTGGAGTTCAAATGTTCCAGTCTGAATACAGCCGCGTGGGGTCGTAAAGCATCTTGAAAACTGCTATGCTGCTTGCCCTACGCCTGCACGGAAAACTGCCCAGGGACTGCGATGGTCATTGCTGGGTCTAAATACCGAGTATGAGATGGAAGTAAAGCCAGAGAAGGGAGGGAGGGTCCTTTCTGAAAGGACAACAGAGAGAACTGAGAGTGCATGGGTGAGAACCTTGCTGAAGGCAGCACGGACCTTCGATGGGTGGGTGGGCCATACATCAGGCGCGTGCCTTTCTGTTGTGGAACAACAACGTGACGGCAGAATATAGTAGGGTGGTGGGAAGAAGCAGGGAGCACGTATCAGATGAAGTGACGGGCCATATCATGTTCAGGGTCTGGCCCTACAGTAAAAACTCTTGGTTCTTGTAGTCCAGAGGGGAGAAAAATGTTCATGTTCATGAGGCAATGGAAATAAACAGGGAGAGAGAACTTGAGGTAAGGAGCTCAGTGCTGAGGGAGCTGGATGACTTGATAGAGTGATGCCAGCATCAGAGTAATGAGAGACAAAAATATAGTTTTGAACGGGAAGCCCCAGTCTCTCCCTCTGCTTATGTATGGGTGGTTTTCTTCTGTTAGAGACTTGCGTTCCTGGCAGCTTCATCTCACAACCGAGACGTTTTTCTGCTTAGCTGATTGCAGTATGTGTTCTGTTCACGCCATCCTTAAGAATCAGTGGTAAGGAAGGGGTTAAAATTATTTAACTATAGGGGGGTTTGTGCATATTAATTAGGTAGCGCTCTATTTTATCACTATAGTGCACTTTGTACAGCAGTTTTAAAAACGCTGTAAGTAATGTTTGCTATGCTTCCCGCAGTCTAATCTGCCAAATAATTTAGGTTATCCGTGCCGTGGAATTTACTTAACACTGACGTAGAAATGAGCCCTGAAGTGCTGGAAGATCCCAGAGCTGCTGATGACGGTTGTCTGATAAGAGCACAGGCCCATAGTGATTTTATACAATGTGTTCATCTAATGGTTCATCTGGTTTTGAAGGCAGTCAGCATTTTGATCGGAGACGCACATTACGATCCTCACCACCAGTACAGAGCCATGAGAAAAGCCACTCCTGCAGGCTACTTGATTTGCAAGGCTATAATATTAAACGACAGATCCTTGTCGCAACGCTGGGTCTCTGGCCTTGATTCAGGCAAGATCACTCACTGTGGTCGTGGCACTACTTAAATAGCTAAAAGTTGTTTCTTTTCCCCTTCCTGATTTGAGGCCGTAATAGCCGTGTGAAATGGCTTCTGTCAATAGAGGGGTTGATTTGCCTCAAACCTGGCTGACGCTGAAGGCAAAGCTCTTTTTCACCGTGGTGCTGCAGGTACGCGGGAGACAAGAGCTGCAGTCATTTATGACCCTTTAGCAGCTCCGGAGGAGGGAGATGCTTGGTGTGGAGGTGTCTTGCAGATACAGAGATTGTGGAGAGACTTCTCTGTGGATTCCAGCAAGGCCAGGATCTCACCCTTGGTCCAAAGTGATGGGATTCAGCCTTTTCTGCCCTGCTCTTAGGGTGACTGCAAGAGCCTGGTCTCAGGTGGTGTAAGCCACTGTGGCGTCTCGGACGTTGAGTGGGTTATGTCAGTTCAATCCACCTGTAGATCTTAGTCTGCCATTTCAGGGCAATATTTCTTTCCATTAATTCTAGCTTTATCTCTTTTTTGACTGAATCCACAGTGAGGTCGCTACAGAACTACAAACCCTGCTAACCCATCTCTTTGAGAGTGCTTGGTATCTGCATATGGCTGTCTAGCATTTACTCTGCCTATTGAACCTGAATGCATCTAATCAACTTCTGGGGGCAGGGTTCCACAGCATCATTAACAAAAAGCAAAGATGACGTTATCTGGAAATTATTATATAGCTTCTTGAAGTACCTTCTGTGGAAACAGATTATTTATTTTTTTTTTTTTTTTTCTTTTTTCAACTGAGCATTAAAACCTACAAGTTTCTTCCACGGGGAATTTTCCAAGTTTTCTTTTTCCCATGGTATGTCACACTCTCTTGTCTTCCCTTCCTTTGGCCCAAGCACATAACCGCTTCACCACAACATTTGCATGTGCTCTTGTAGCACACAGCTCGTCTGATCCCACATCAGGTGTCAAATCTTTAATATGATTTCCTACATGTTTGACTAATCAATGCAGAACATCATCATGAAAGATAATTTTACCCTCTGGCACTTCAGGGACAGGATAATGAGGCCTGATGTTTTCCATTTTTTATTCTTCCACAAGAATCTACATTTTTTAGTCCCAGCTAATTGATTTAAGTTCATGGAGGAAGGTTTTTTTCCCCTTTCCCTTCCACTACCTTGGATATTAATGGATTCTAGTGAGCTAGCAGAGCTGTGTGATCAGTGTGTTTAGAGATTCAATACACTGCCATTCTGACCTTTCAGAAGCCAGGGGAAAAACATCAGGCCCAGCATGTTGATCCCCCATGAACGCTGAAACCTCAGGCAGGTTGGAGCTGCCTGAGCTGGCTGGAGATGGAGACTTTTCTGCAAGAAGGGAGGTTTGTTCTCAAATCATTTGCCGAACGGGAGGAAACTTGGTCTCGCAACCCAGTGAGAAGTGGGGAGATTTATGGCCTTGCGTAGGCAACAGTGGAAGGCGGAGGGATGGAAGCCGAGGCTTTCAGGAGGGATCAGGCACCCACGCGTTCCTCTGAAAACCCCAGTCAGAGAGCATGGCGTAGCAGGGTGTTGAGTGATAAACCCTGGACACAGGCCAGATCGTCCAGCTCCTGCTCCCCTGATTTCATCAGAGGATGAATATCATCGTTATCCCCCTCCTTTTCAGCAGGCTGTGAAGCCTCGCTTTTTTTTTTTTTTTTTTTTTTTTTTTGGAGGAAAGCTGGGCAGGCTCCTTGCTGATCATCTGTGGGGTTGAAGGCACGGGACAAAGCCCGTTCCAGCAGTACCCGAGCTCCATCCATGTTAGTCTAAACACCCTTCCCTAAGACAGTGTGAACTGGCAAGTAAAAAACTGTTCTGCTGATAGCATGATAGCACTGGCAGAACATTTCCCAGTCACTGATGCTGTCCCTACTGGCCACTGGTCCACTAGGTCCTCTGGACAAGACCTAAAAGGGAGCCTGTTCCTGCTGCAGCGTGTACCTGAGGCTCTAAAAAGTGTGAGCTAGACATGTTTTTATGAATAATTTGTCTATTTCTTCTGTATTTTACCATTAACTAGAGTTATTCTTGTATTATTGTTTTTTTTTAGGGATGGCAGCAGCTTATGACAGATTTGTTTAGGGTTAGCCCTATTCATAAATTAAGTGGCAGATAAAATTTAATTTTTCTTATAAGAAAAGCCTATAGCTCCTTAAATTGCTCATTTAACATCACTGAAAAGTAATACTCCACTTTAGAATGGACATCGTATTAACTTTAAAAGGCCTATTTAAAGTGACGGTTGTCAGTGAGTGAAAGCCAGATATGGTAATTTCGAGTTACAAATCAGAGTGAGGAAACTGTAGAATGGACAACCTTGTTAACACAAGCGCGACGGAGGAAGCACCGGGGTCAGAGTGCCAGCACGGGAAGGAATAAAGACACAGCACCAAAAATATGTCCTATAATTAGGGCAGCTGTAAGAGTCAAGGTTGAAGATTCTTCACCATGACATGTCTGATATAGAAAAAGTGATAGCCAAGAGTAATCACTTACAGGCACCGAGCCTTAAAGGAGCAGCACTGCTCTTACCCTGGCTGGGGCAGGGATGCCCAAAAGAGGAGGAGTGGGGGGCGTGGGGGGACGCGGGGAAGGGGGTAGGGAGCAGCTGGAAATTGTGAGGGTGAACGCTCAAAGGGACTGAAAACTAGGAAAAAAAAAAAAAAAAAAAAAAAGGCTCACTCAGCCGAGAGGTGTCCTGGTGTGGAACAGGGGGGTTTCTCACAGAGTGGGAGGGGTTGCCCCGTGTGCTGGTGGGGGGATCCTGGGTTTTGGTCAGGGTGAGTGGGCACAGAATCACCCCTGGGGAGACACCAAGGGAGAAGGAGATGGGGAGGGGGCTGAAACAGTGCGTGTTTGTGTGTAAAAGGACGGATGGAGGTGGGCACGTGTACACCGGGCAGCAGGAGAACAGAAGCTGGGGAAGGGAGATTTTGGTGGGCGCACAACCGCACAGTCACTCGGGTGGCGCAGGAAGGATCCAGCCTCGGAGCAGCGAGCGTCGGGAGGGCACGCATCCAGGTGGATGAGCAGCAGAGCATGGGACGCACGATTGCTTCTTCCACCTTGGCCTTGCCCAGGGCCAGGAGTTCATGGAGGGGAGGGGTAGAAAACACCCGGGCTCTGGCTCAGACTCTCAGGGTGAGCCTGCAGAGGTCTGCCCCTTGGTTTGGGTTTGGCAGGTAGTAAAGCAGCGGCAGGACCCATCTGCAGCACACTCCACACTTCCTATGGGCGTCTCCGTGGTCCTAGGGTGCATGCACAGAAAAGGAGTGGGGAGCCTTCCTTGGGATCCTGGCATTGTGGACCAGACCCGCAGCGGCTGTTGGACAAATGCTCTCTTCTCCTGTCTGCAATGCTTGGAGGAAGATCCCTTGCCAGCTAGGTCAGAGCGGAGCAGGAGGGCAAGGAGACGTTTCTATTAGTGGAGAACGTCTCCTTAGAACAATTCCAGCTTCCTGGGAATCCTGTGGGATCTGTGGAAACCTCCCAGGCTTTCTGCCTCCTCCGTGACCCTCTCCAGCAATGGCTGCATAAAGGCCCCCAGGAGGCTGTCAGAGGAGAAGCCTTCTCCTCCTCTTCTGCTGCCTTCTGCTGTATTTCCCTGGGGAATGATCCAGTCCAGGCCGTTAATGCGGCGTGACACGGGCACATGCTTCTCTCCCTCAATCCCCACCTCCTCCAGGGGATCCGCTAGAAAGGATAAAGGAAATTCAGGCTGAACAAGTGCCTTACCCCCCAAACGCTCTTCTTTCTCTCCATTAAAGTGTATTCCACAACAACTGGTGTAATGTAAGGTAACCCACCCCCAGCTGAGCTGGAGCAGGCACTCCTGGTCTCTGGGAGCTGGGCAGCGCTCGCTTTCCAACCCCACATTCCAGGATAACCCACAACACCGCTCTGGACAAGCCCGTTCCTCGCCTAGGCTGAATAATTCCTTACAATATCTAAAGGTTTATAAGTAACAACGATGAGCCCTTAAGAGAAAGGGACTGTTTGACCTTGCTTTGGGCTCCTGTGCCCCCTCCCATCGCTACCGCAGCTCTGCTTACCTGATAGCAATTTTTGCCTGCCTGCTTGTAGAGCCAAACCTTTCTGCGAGGGCAGGAGGATCAGCCTGCCTCTTGGGACATCTTCACCATCCGCCGTTTGGTTGGCGGAGCGCTCACGGCGGGTTTCGAAGGCTGAAGTGAAGCAGCACCGCTCCTTTGCACAAAAACCCTGAGAAAAGAGGCGCTGTGGCACCCGACGAGGAATTTTCTGGCAGATCAAAGGCTGTGAGCCGTTCAGCTTCCCATGCAGCCCCTTTGTCAGCCAGTTTATTTTGCCTTTGTCTTTGTCGACCTGTACTTGGGGACGCTAATTCGATTTTCCATTGAGAGGTGCGGATATCTATATTATTTTCCTAAAACTCCAGAGAATATTATAAATTTCTTTTTATTGCTTCCAGCCATGTTATTTAAAGTAATTAACCTTAATTTATAAATTTTTATATCAAACTGCCTTTTAACTTTTAGAACTGGCAGGAGAAGTCCATTTCCCAGGGCTCCTAATAGTTCTCCATTTAATCAAAATTCATCCATCAGATTCCAGTGTTAAATCATCTTTTAATTGGGAGTTACATTCTGGTTAATAGTTTTATAATTCGCCGCCTCTAATAGTTTTTACCACAGGGATCTACTCCATTTTTTCTCACTCTATTATTCCTGGTGTTCAGCAGGGACATTTTAAAAACGTTCACTTCCCCTGCCTGTTCTTTGTGATCTCATTAATTCTTGATAGCAAGTTCCCTTTCTCCTCATTACTGGAGCATAACTACCTTTATCACTAGGTGAAACCTTAACTCATTTCTGCAAGTGCTCTCCAATTTTTATTTTTTTTTTCCCCGCTTAAAAAAAATAACAATCCCCCATTTATTTCAGCAAATAAGATGGTACGTACTGTGTATGGCTTCGGCACTTGACGCTATTGAGATTTCAGACTGGAGATTTTGGGGGCAAGAACTTTCTCTAACTTTGTGTTTGCGCCGTGTTCCTCACGGCAGGGCCCTGGCATCAGTCGGGTTTTCTAGGAGATACAGCCCATCAAAAATGGAAATTATTAATACCGGTGACATAAGAGAACAATCCAGGAGTCGCAAAAAAGGGCATCGGTTGTCAGGAACGGCAGCTCTTTGTGGCGGGGGTCACTCGATGTGAGCCCGCATGCCTTCTGCACGGTATCTGCTGTTCATAGAAATCACAGAATTGTCTAGACTGGAAAAGCCCTTTAAGATCCACAAGCCCAACCCTTCCTCTAATCCTGCCATCCCACCACTAAACCCTGTCCCTAAGCACCTCGTCTACCCGTCTTTTAAATCCCCCCAGGGATGGGGACTCGACCACCTCCCTGGGCAGCCCCTTCCAGAGCCTGACAGCCCTTTGGGGGAAGAAATTTTTCCTAATGTCCAACCTAAACCTGCCCTGATGCCCGCCAGCGGGAGAGGAGCAGAATCTGGGCCTCGGCGCCTCTCAATGCCGAACACTGGCTTACTTGCAGACGAACTCTGCGGTGTAGCCCTTAATTGTCAGACACGCCGCATGCAAATGGCCTCGCTCGATGCAGCCAAGCAGTTAGGGCAGTGTTACATTAGCTTGGTATCCTCCCAAAACAATAAAAAGAGCCCAAGGAGAAGTAAATAACGTTGTATTGGAGGTAGTAAAGCCAAGCTTGTCGTTTTTCAAAAAAATGCCTAGAATTAGCGTAAAATTAAATCTGAAACCTTAATCCTCCGAGGGCTGATTCTCAATTTGCAGATCCACAAAACCTCTGCAAATTAGCCTACCAATCCTAGTGACAGTCTTATAGGAATATGTTATATTGACTACCCAAAGTCAGCCTCTGCGAAGGAGAGTACATTGCAAAGTGCCATCGGTAAGAGTAAGAAAAAACAATCTCCCAGGGTTTATATCTTGGTCCCTTGAACAGTCCTGTAGAATAATTCCATATATAACTTCCTATAAGAAAAATAGGATGGACAAGTGTAAACAGAATTATTATACAATTACAGTGGTCCTCGGAATGACTATAACGCTGTCCACAGTAATTTTTATGTCTCCATAAACGACCAGCGCTGCAGTGTTCTTTTAGCCCTTCTTGCGCCCCACGCGGTAGTGTAATAACTTTTTCCTCTTAACGTATGCATCAGTGCGGTAATTTGATATGACAATGATTACGAAATACTCCAGCAGTTTTAATTGACTAGTGTTGAGATCATATCACCAGCAGCAGACAAGATCTTATCTCATGTATGACTTCCATCCCGCCTGGCTGTTACAATATTTATGTTAATAAGGATCGCAGGCATTAGCCAAGTATTAAGTCCTCAGCTGTGGTAACTACATTTAGAAGCAAACAATAATTTCACAGACTGCTGGCCACCCTTTCCTTTGAGTGCAGTAGCGATAAATAAATAAATAAACAAACAAAGTATTTAGCTTGTCGCTAGGTACAAAATATATCTGAGGAGTTTTTATGCCTGAAACGTAGATTTCAGGATTTCTTATGAGAAATATTACAGTAATTCAGCAGTTAAAAACTCGCCAAAGCTTGATACTGTAGCTGAAGAGATTACCATAGAAATCTGGAGCAGTATTATGCCTCCCGTGTGCGTAGCAGGCATACCATTACCTCCTCTTTTGTTGCCGCTGCAAACATTTACTTGGAGAGACCTTATTGTCAATGAATTTTTGACAGAGGTCGGAGTATTTCTGAGTGTAACTGAAAGAGGTCTGGGGCTTGTATCAAAGAGCTGACAGCATCAACAATAGTGTGTTTACTCATCCCGCATGCTGGAAAAATTAATTAAAAGTGTTTGTGAGATGGGTTGAGCCTGCGGAAGCCCTCTTTGCTTTTGGTAATGAGCATGCCGATCTTGTCTGTGGGTGGAGGAAGCGTTGCAGTTGGCGATAGATCTGTTACTGGAGATCGTTGGGGTTTTTTGGTGGAGGTATTTAGCAAAAACATGATTGAGTGTTCATAGAATCATAGAATCACAGAATGTTTTGGGTGGGAAGGGACCCCTAAGGGTCACCCAGCCCAACCCCCCTGCAGGAGCAGGGACACCTTGAACCACATCAGGTTGCTCACAGCCCCGGCCAACCTGGCCTGGAATGGTCCCAGGGATGGGGCCTCCACCCCCTCTCTGGGCAACCCCTGCCAGGGTTTCACCACCCTCACTGGAAAGAATTTCTGCCTTAGATCCAGTCTAAACCCACCCTGCTTCAGTTTAAAGCCCCCCCCTTGTCCTGACAGGCCCTACTAAAAAGCTTGTCCCCCCCTTTCCTCTGGGCCCCCTTGAAGCCCTGAGCGGCCGCACTCAGCTCTGCCCGCAGCCCCTCTGCCCGGCGAACACCCCCAACTCTCCCAGCCTGGCCTCAGAGCAGAGGGGCTCCAGCCCTCGGAGCATTTTTGTAGCCCTCCCTCTGGAGTCCTGGTTGGTGGTCACTTGCAGTCCTAAGCCTCCCAGGAGTCTATGAAAGCATTGCTTGCTCTTTTACAGCTACAGACAGGGAGGCTGTGGGTAAAGCTTCAATGTTCTATGGTTTTTCCCTTGTAAAACACCAACCGCTATGGTATTACAGTCTGTCTTCACCTGAAGCATTCAGTGCTGGGAGATGCAGGTCATGGCAGGCCGTCCCCACAAAACAGCTTGGTGTGTCCGGTACTTTATCCTGTACTTCCCTCATACAAATAAACCTGCTATCACATCAGTGCTTCACACCTTCTCTAGACCTGGGCCAGCAGGCTAAGCACCTTGCAGGCTCATGCCCCAAATTCCGATAAATCCCATCAGCGATGCAAATTAAAGATTGGTTGGACATTAAAACCAGAGCCTTTCATTTCGTGAATATATATATATACACACACGCACATTTCGAATATTTGGCCACTTAAAATATTCATCAAGTATTTTCATTCTGTTACTCTTCACTAATGCATTTTTAAACGCATTTCTCTCGAATCAGCCCAGGCTCCTCTTTCATGAATCCTTATCTCTGTCCTATGGGCATCTATATCCCTGCCCTAATGTTCCACTGTACAAGTACTGAGCTGTTCATAACCCTAATCATACAAAACCAGATGATTCATTACTGAAGTGGATGAAAGAAGGCATTAAATACTGGCATAAAGGAGAAAAGATAAACTGGTACTGGAAGGTTCATCTCTATTAGCTAAAGTGTTTGGGGACACCACAGAAATAAACTTAGGGTTATAAATATTGCCCTTGATTAGGAACTGGCAATGAAACCCAGGAGAATGAACTCTTGTGCCCCGTTCGTGACCACGGGCTGTCTGCATGGCTCTCACTGCCGGACCGGGGCTGAGGTGGAACGGGCCACAGCTGTCCTGGGTACAATCCTTAAGGATTTGGGCTCCATGTTACACTGTTGTTAACTGTGGGCATTCACAGTCGTGAAATAACTCGGGGAAATACTGAAAGCTAAAAAAAAATCTTGTGGGCTCTTTTGAACTGCAGTGCAAACCTTAGGGATCTTCATCTCTTGGCTTTTCCTGTTGGGTAGGAGGATTAAGGAATTTTTTTTTTTCTTTTTCTTTTTTAAGGCCAAAGGCAGCTGAATTCACTGGACTTCAAGAGCTGAGGACATAAGGAGAGGAACAGATCTTGTAAAACTTCTGATTAAACAAAAAAAAAAAGAAGGAAGCAACCCTGCAGTGGCGACATACACTCCTGTAGAAGGACATCAGTGAGTGGGAAGGTCATAAACACCAGCACTGTTTACCATGCTGGTCTCAGATATGAGCTAGGAGACAACGTCCGGGTGGCTAGTAGCAAGTTATCCTTTGAGGCATCAAACCCTGAGGATGGGTCTTTAACGAGAGGCTGAGCGGGACGCAGGTGCTGGGTGGGTGAGTGGGTGGCTCCCC
This sequence comes from Gorsachius magnificus, assembly GCA_034008185.1. Taxonomy (NCBI): domain Eukaryota; kingdom Metazoa; phylum Chordata; class Aves; order Pelecaniformes; family Ardeidae; genus Gorsachius; species Gorsachius magnificus. Next base: position 12,235,516 of record CM067096.1, read on the forward strand.
CAGCAAACCTGCTGGCCCTTGCCATCATGGGGGCTGCAGCTGCGGGTGGTTAGCGTGACCCTGGGGAAATAAGTGAGGAGCTGGGGGTCCACTCCTTTCCTTCTGGCAGCGCAAGTGGTGGCTATGCCAGGCTGCTGCAGGCTAGCGGAGCGTTGCCTGCTTGGTGCATCCTTGGACAGCACGTGTAGAGCTGCTGCTTTGGCTCCGAGACTCTGGTGTGAGGCCCGCGTGGTTCATCTGGAGGGGAAGGTAAGGTGTTGCTGCTCTCTTCTCTGTGGCTGGGAGGTGGTGGGTATTGCTATAGCAGTGTGGTGTTCCTGGCGTGCATAGCAGGCTTGCTGTATGCCTGTGTTTGGCTTCTTGTGCTTCTGCTGGGTAGAAAGCAGCTACAGAGGGGCTTGTAGGGCTCTCATGTTTTGTTTCTCCTTCTCTGGCCTCTGGGGATGTGCCTGGAGGTGTGGGGGCTGACAGCCCTATGCAGCAGAGCCATCCCTGCCTCTGTACCACCTCTAGGGTAGGGGCCAGAGTCTCCTCTGGAGAAGAGGAACAAGGTGAACTTCCCAGGTGGGAAGACTCTGAGAGTTCAAAATAAATATGCGGGACACAATTTTATTCCCTTTATCACTCAGGTGGTTTCTGAGCAGTGTTTCTCTGGAGCCCATGTGCTGGAGTCCATGAAATAACTGTCCCTCGGGCACAAATGAGATGTCCCCGGAGAGCCAGGGAATCGGGCAGTTGGGAAAACAGTGCTGAGCATCAGTTCTGCCTGCCTGTGTCGTGCTCAGCTATGTGCTGTGATGTAAGGTAGCCCTAAATTACAAGCAAACAAACACAAAACCCTGTTGTCCTTATCTCTCGACTGTGAGGGCAGAAACCCATCTAGTAGCTTGCGACAAAATTCCTGGGTGGATAGCAACCTGGGAGGCAGCGCAAACTGCTCCTCCTGGGGAGACGCTGCAATTCAGTGAATCGTTAGGAAGTAACCCAGGGTGTGTTGCGCTCTCGTGTTCTCTCTGCACGCAGTCAAACCGCAAACACACAACATAATCTTGTGCGTTTATTTGGGGTGAGGGATAGTGGCCTTCAGAATAAACACCAGCTATTTTTAAAGGAAGCAAAGCGCTGTGTCTGCGCTCCTCCATCCCCCAGCTGGCTGCTGTACCTTTTTCCCAAAAGTGGCAGTGAAAGGGGGAACTCTTACAGAACTAATTTAGGTAAAATTTACACTCCTTGATTTTTGTGCCTCTTCTTTTTCCCCCTTCTACTTTTGTAGCTATGATGCAGTATTGATCCAAAGATCTATAGGATCATACCATGGCTCCAGGTGGGTGGCAGAACTGAGGCCAGGCTTCATTTCCGTCTGAATGGTGCAGAAAATAATTCTGCTTTCCAGCTTTTATTGCTCAGAACATTGCATTTCTCTCATTGCAGTGTATGGGAATTAGCTCTGGAGGAAAGAAATGATTTGGTTTTTTTTTTTTCCTTGATGTAGAGGGGAGCAGAAGGATTCAGGAAGAAGTAATGGAAGAAAGCAGACAGCAAGCTCATTGCTATTTGAATTAGGTGCAGCTGGATTGCTCTAATGAGATGGGACTTCTCTTCTGGGGTTCAAGTGGTGTTTCTGTGGACGGATGGTCCCCAGGCTGCAAACCCCTTGTCTGGCTGGGATGGCTTCCCCCATCAGTGCAGTGCGTTAAATACAGTAGCAGAGGAGCGTGCAGTTCAGCTCTGTTCTAGGTGTCAGCGTGAGGGGATGCGTGATGGAAATCTGCAGAAGGTGGAAACGCCTGCGGCTGGAAACTGGCCCTAACCATCACTGGTACTCGGGTGGTCCATGTGAGCTGCGGTCATCCCAATGTGTCACAGGTCTGCTTGCACACCTTGAGCTGCCCAGGACAGGCTCTCCGCCTGTGTTTGAGTGCATAGCACAGCCGGAGCTTGGTCCCCACGGGGGCTCCTGTACCAGCTGTCCTGGGGCTGTGTGTGTGTTCTAGAATGGCTCCAGGCTATATTGAACACTGGCTTTAGGGACCAAAGCAGCCTGATGGCTCTCTTGAGCCAGACAGGTTGCCTTGAAAATGATGATGATATGCAGATGTGAATTTGTAGGTGGGAGAGAAAACGAGTGACAGAGGAGCAAGAAAGTATGTATGTGGAGGTGCAGACACCTAGTGCTGCATGCTCCAAATTCCTTTCACGGTGCCTCACTGATGCCCACAGAAAGGCCACTGCCAGGCTGGAGAATAAAAGATGATCAAACTGCTCCTTGTTAAGTCTTGTGCTGGTTCTCCTTTCCAATCACTGTCTTGGTGATAGGGTGGCAAGTTGCCTGGTTGTTCTTTTCCCTGCCCTACAGCGAAGACATGTGCGTGGCTCAGTGGCTGAGGGGAGCGATTGAAATGGTGACCCACGTTGGACTTCTGACATGGGCGTAGTTCATTCAATTTGCTGTGTGAATTTAGTAAATCAGAGAAGTAATTTCCCTGCAAGAGAAGGTGGCTGCCACCTGTCCGTGAACTTGGCAACCTCAAGTCACACCTCTGGTATTATATCCTGCTAGGGAAGTCTCCAATGGAGGCATTTCCTGCTAATGGGGGACAAGGGCAGAAATTCAGTGGCGTGCTGGAGTGCTGTCCGTGCCCTGGGGCCAACCAGGGAAGGAAGTAACCAGGGAAAGGCTTTCAAAATCCAGCGGCGCACTCTGATAAACATAGCTCCCAGGTAATACCAGTAGTGTGTTAAGACTGGTTTTAGAAGCATGGATATGGGGAGCTCCTTGTCAGTGCCAATGCCTTGGGTGGGGGGATGGAGAGAAGGGGAAGTAAAAAATAACCTACAAGGGTTTAGGTTAATTTATGAAGGTTCGTGTAACTTTCTAACTGGCAAGATGCTAAATGTTTCTCATATTGGAGGGACGCTCTCAGGAGAATACCTGTCCTCATGAAGCATTTACTTCTAACATAGAATAAATGCTTCTCCTACCTGGTGTTGCTCTAGTCATGACACTTTACATGATAGCAGTGGGATTTTCTTCCACCTCCCCTCTCTACCACTTGCCCAGCTCATCCCACCCATCCAGGTTATTGCTGAGGCAGGTCTCTTGCGGGTGCTAATCATAGAATGTTTTGGGTGGGAAGGGACCCTTAGAGGTCACCCAGCCCAACCCCCCTGCAGGAGCAGGGACACCTTGAACCACATCAGGTTGCTCACAGCCCTGGCCAACCTGGCCTGGAATGGTCCCAGGGATGGGGCCTCCACCCCCTCTCTGGGCAACCCCTGCCAGGGTTTCACCACCCTCACTGGAAAGAATTTCTGCCTTAGATCCAGTCTAAACCCACCCTGCTTCAGTTTAAAGCCATCCCCCCTTGTCCTGTCCCAGCTGGCCCTACTAAAAAGCTTGTCCCCCCCTTTCCTCTGGGCCCCCTTGAAGCCCTGACGGCCGCACTCAGCTCTGCCCGCAGCCTCCTCTGCTCCAGGCTGAACACCCCCAACTCTCCCAGCCTGGCCTCAGAGCAGAGGGGCTCCAGCTCCCCTCCCGGGGCGCACCCTGAGCAGAGCCCGCTTCAGCACTTCTAGGTGAGCGCATTTGAAATGACCGAAATCCAGGCTGCGGGATTTGTGCTTTCTGTCAATGACAAGCAGAGCAAATATTGACAGTGCCTCTTGAAGACTCCAGTTACTATTGCTCTTGTTAATTCAGGGCAAAATTTATCCTCGTGCCAAATGCCCATGTTAAGTCCTTGCTATTGAAACAGCTGGGCTTCCATTTTTTGCTGTGTGGGTAATTTGGAGACTAAGGAACAAGAAAACCAAGGATGTGCTGTGGTCATCTGTGGGGCTTTTTTTTTTTTTTTTACTTTTTTGGGGGGTTGTTTTTTCCCCTCCCATGTTCTGCTTTCCCATTTCTGACCTTGAGTTGGACCACTCGTGTGTGCAAAGGTATAAAACGTCTTGCTAATGGGGCTCTGCTCTCAGATAAATTATTTATTCAACCATTCTGTGGCCTGGTGGAAAAGATCTCATTGCAGTGGGGGGCGCAGTCCATGGGGCTTCTGCTGACTTACTGACACTTTCTGAGTTCACATTCTAGTTCAAGTCTGGATTTGGGCTGTGCCTTGCAGTCAGTCCCCAGGAGCTGCTCCTGCTTTGTCTGCCACCAGGTCTCCTCCTCACGCCGCTGTCTCCCAACCGGCCTGAGTTGCTTTCTGCTTGGTTTGGCTGCTACTTATGCCTGTCTTGGGGAGGGTGAATTTTACTCCAGACAGTTTCAAGTAGATTGGGGCAAGAGAGAAAGGTTCTCGGTGAGATTTTCACAAAATGCACAACGAAAGGGGCAAAGACAGAGGAATAGACGTTCCTGTTCTTGTGACTGTCAAATGCTGAAATGAGCTGCAAATCCTTGTCCTAGAGGCTTTGCTCCTGCTGGAGATTTTGGCCACGTGTGCTGAAATAAGAACAAATCTGGGCTGTGGGCAGGTTAGGGTGAGATAGTTTGCACTAGTCAAGATGAGCTGTGCTTGAGACCAGCTGGTTGGTGCATGGATTAGTTGCTTTGCCCATTTACTTTGATGGTTTTGCTCATAATTTGTGCCACTTTGAAAGACTGAGTGCCTTGCTCAGGCCCTAAAACTTTGCTGTATCTTGTAATCTGGGATTTTGAGAGTTTGGGATCATGGTAGAGGTCTACAGTGCCAGAGATGATGAATGGCAAACTCATGTCCAGTGTTGCTTCAGTTACCAGGTTTCAGAAGGCCTTGAGGGCTTCAAGAAGTTCAAGGGGAGGAGTGTGTGGAGGGTTCCCCCCCCCCCCCCTCAGATTTCTAGTTTGGATTATGTGCAAACTAAATTATCGGGTTCTCTGCATCAGTCTTCCTTGGATGCAAAATCCTGTGAAACTTCCAAAGAATTTATTTTGACTCATGTTACTTCAAATTGGGAATGGGGGGAGGTGGAACTACAAAGAACCAAAGAGTAATTTATTTTCTTCCTGAAGCTAGCAAACTTCTGGGTAATGCTCTGAGCATCTATCTCTTTAAAAGACTCCTAGATTTAAAAAGGGAAAAAAACCCCTAAAAAACAGACATGGAAAAACCCCGGATTAAACTGTCACTCATTCACAATCTATCCAGGAAACTCATCCGTGCCCCTACAGGTAGCTAGTTATCCCATCAGGAATTTCATATTCTTGTCTGAATCCTGGAACACAAATTGGTCCAGCGCTATGGGTCTGCCTTGATTAGGGTCTGCTGACACAGATGTCCCCAGCATGTGTTCCAAAAAAGCCTGCTCAAATAACTGCTTCTTTCCCCAAAGGGATCAAAGGTTGAGATGGTCTTCCCAGAGCTTTAGCTGGGCTGTGCAAAGCATCTGCAAAGTTTAATCCCCTAACCTTTCCGTTCCTTCCCTCCCTTTTTTTTTTTAAGGATGGTATAAATGGAGTTTAAGGGTTTATCTTTTTTTCTTTATAGAAAGCGGCTATTAATTTTAAAGAACCCCTGGAAAAGAAAGTGCAGCCTTGCCTTTATCTGAGAGACAGTTGGGTTTTGGCTACTCCGTCAAGGATAAAGCCCGGAATACCTCTATACACTTGTGCAAATATCTAATGTTGACATCTTTTGCCAGCTGCTGTTGTGGCTTCCTTTTCCTTGATGAACAAAATCCTCTTGTGATGTGGCCTCTGAGCGCCATTATAATTAAAAGAATTAAAATTCAATTTGAGCTATTGTCGTTACACAATGCAAAGTTCAACCCCACTGAAGGTTGATTTTATTGATTCTGTATTGGGTGCTCCATGGAAATAAGTTACCCTGACACAAACATGGTATTGGAAGTAGAAGGCACAAATGGTCCAGCTCCAGCCCGTGCTCGCTTTAATTTTGTTAGCAGCACCTTTTGCAAAGAGAAGTTGTGCCAGCATTTCCATCTTAGAGCATGGGGTTTTTCTTCAAGATCGCTTCAGCCCTGGAATTATCTCCAGCTTAAATAGCAATATAAGATTTACAGCCTTGGCAGGAAAACGTATATATGAGAGTTGAATGCTACAAAGCTTGTTAAAATTGCACCTGTCAGTGGTGGCAAGGAACCTTGCTCACTCTTGTAGCTTGAGTGGTCATCTCTGGCTGCTTTGCCCTTGCACCCTTACTCTTCAGGATTGTGTATATCTGTTTTTGTTTCTTTATTTTAAAGAGCAGGCTTAAATTAAGCTTATCTGAATTTTCCAAATCTGTTTCATTAAGAAACAACCAACTGTGACCATCAAATGTCTCTTTTTTTTTTTTTTTAAACACAATTATTTCTGAGACACTGAATATTGGCTTGAAATCAGCTCTTCTGAGCGGAAGATGCTTTTAAGCAGTGATGAGAATTGTTCCTGTTCTCTGAAACTGCTCCTCCAAGCAGAGCAGATGTAGTTCATGCTCCATGTATTAATGGCTCACTCGAACGTGACAGCGGGCTGGACGGTGGGAAGGTTAAAATCGTTGTGATAGGGAGACTGGGTGTGAGAAGTGAAGAAATCTTTCAAGAAGGTGGAGAGGCACTTGGACAAGGGCATGGGAAATGTTGATCTTTGGAGCCTTCTCTTCTAGTCTTTATATTGATGTTCTCAGTTTGGGGGGGAGACACATGTGTTTTGGTGTGTTTTTTTTTTTTTCCCCCTGGAGTGCCCCCTTGCATCAGAGCTTCTGTGTTGTTGCAGTATAATTAATGAGTAATAATCCCCAGGGATTGAATGGAGGTGGGAGAAGATTTCTGGGCAGCTTGTTGGTCCCTGTGGGAGGCTCCATGCCCCTGTCTGTGCTGGGGAGATGGATCAGGAGCAAGGAAGCAGCTTCTGAGACCGAACCCCAGCATGGGAGTGACCAGATGTGGTCTGTGTGCGCTTGAACTTTCTCTTCTCCAGATGTTACCTTTCCCATTACACTGGTTTGCCAGTCCTGTCGTCATCTTGTGCTTTGTCCAGCAAGTACGTGGTGACGCTTAAACGTATGGCTTAAATCTTCCCCTTGGTAGAAAGCCTGGCTGGGAGATGCCCTTGTGGGACGAGCGAAGGGCTGGGTTACAGCGGTGCTTCTGTCTGAACTTTGTTCTAACACTGGTCCCAGTGTCTGCAGGCAGGCTCGTGCCAGTGAGGTCTGTATTGGTCTACGAGGCTTATTTGGATTTGGGAGCTGCCCCAGGGCTGAGAAGTCACGCTACCCGGCGTTCCTGGGACGCCACGAAGCAAGACATGGGGTAGGGAGCGCAACAGCCGCTCTCTGTTAATGTTGTGTTCAGCACTTCCCGAGCGGCGTCTTTGGCCGGGGGCGGGGGGAAAGCTGGTTGGGAAGGCAAAGTGTTACTGGTTGTTTTGACAGAAGCAGCAAACTGCCTGGGAAGACCTTGTCTTCCTACTATGTGACTGCTGCTCAGCTCATTGCTACCTCATTAGCAAGGAGTTACCTAATTAGCAAGGCAAGCTGTTAATTGTGTATTGCATTACTCAGCTTTAAAAATTCTTTTAGATGCTAAATATTTCTGTGATAAGGACTTGCCACTAAACTGTTTTCTTTCTGTGTAGCTTTCCCTTTCATCTGCCGGAAGGGAACAAATCACCAAGTGCTCTAACCACCGCAGGTTCAGGAAAACCAACTGAATTTCTTGTGACGGAGATGGCGCTAATGAACAGTAATAATTTTTTAAAAAATATAATGGAAAAGGCTTGGTAAGGTTAATAAGATAGTGGAACCCCTGTGTATTGAATCCATCTTGATAAGAGAACAAAAACTACATGTTTGCTAAAATAACTTTAAAAACAAATAACATTGACTTTCCACACCTAGTGGAGACCAAATTTTCACTTGCTTGCATGCCTGCTCTCCCGGCATGCTAGGACCTGTCACCGTTCCGGCTCTCACCAGGACAGTGTGACTTTGATTTTTGACTGCTGGGCAATCTTTTTCATCAGATGGAGTTGGATCGCAAGGTGGAAATTAGGTGTCCCTGCATCTTCCCACTCCTTCAGCTCACATGAAAATTTTGTGTTGAGGACATGTATCCACTTCCTACTGGCCCCGCCGCATGAAGCTTTGATTAGCAATTATTTCTGAGATATTAAAAAACACAATAGATGTTGCAGGGCTCTGGATTTTCCATTATGATTATTAAAGGAAAAGGAGGACTATGGTTACACCTCGCTAGTTATTTCTCCATGTCATAATGTAAATTATTGCCGTAGCCTTATGGTCATATGTGCATGTATGCTCACGTACCAAATACTTGTATGTGTTAACTCTGTCTTCATTTGCATTGATTAGCTGGATTCCAGTTTTTACTTTTTTTTTTTCTTGTTGGGGGGTAGAATAAACTAAAGTAGACAGTACCAAATGCTTTGTTCTCACTGTCTTGGCAATGTGTCTTCATTCTTACCCTACTCCTCATTTCTATATGCCAACTAGGCTAGCAAAACTTTAGACTTAGCTTTATGGAGGAACGAAGCCACTTTGGTTGTTACTGAATAAAATGCAAGGGCTGACTCCCTATGGCGTACACGCCATGCCAGCTCTTTAGCTGTCTGTAAGCTGCATGAGAACATGACTCTGATCTCTGTTTCTTAGTCTCCAAAATAAGGCTCTCTTCAGTAAGCATGTCTTCACTTACCTGGGGATAGTCTTGAGAGCGGCTTATTTGATGGTGATTCTCAGGTGTGTACGTGCTGAGTATCAGGTGAGCGCGTGTTTCAAGTGATGTCTGTCTTTGGGACCCTGATCTGTAGGGCTGTCCACCTTGCAAATGCATTCCGAAAATGCCACAATGGTACCACTTCGGTGATGGGACTTTAAACATTGTGTGTGTTTCCCAAAAGGTGCTGGCGTTGGGTTCTTACAGAACTGGTTAGAAACACAGCTGTGGAGCCAGGCTCATCCAGAATACTGGAACACCGCGCAATCAAAAATGTGCGTTGCCTTTAGCCGTCAAATGACTAAGAATTGCAATAGCCTTTGAAATAAAAATCAACTCCTGCAAGTACAGCAGTGGGAAATAGGAGACAGTAGCACGCAGGGGAATCTCGGATGAGATGCGCAGCTTTTAGGGGGACAGGGCAGGTACCCCACTCCGTGCAGCACCTGGCACTGGGAGGCCTGGAGCTCCCAGAGCACTCCTGAAACAGAGGCGAGCGTGGGACCTGTTCTTTCAGACCCTGATCGAGCACATCAGGGTGGTATCTATAAAGCAGTGTCTACTCTTAGCTATTTCATAAGGACTTTGGGGAAGGAAAAATAAAATTCCCAGTGTGTGGTTTCTCTTGGGGTGAAATGAGAGGCGAAGAAATGCTTTGGGCTCGTATCACTGATTGCACTACGGGTTAAAATTCTTATTTGATGGTCAATAAAGATAAATTGCACACAAAAATAGCTACTATTGCCAGAGTGAGCTGGCAGTTTGCAGAAGGGGTATGTGGTATCTTAACGTGCAGTCAGTTGTAAAGGCTTGGGAAAAAAATTTTCAACTGCACATTATCTGAGTGAGCTTCCATATTTTACCATGACACCGACTCCGAGACTCATTTCCCTGGGTTAAGTAGTGTGGGGTGAAGTATCTGCCGCTCTCCTTCTCCCTATCCATCTGCTGCGGTATTCTGGGCATTTAACCTGGAGCGCTTGCTGATGTATGACCAAATCAGAGAAAAGAGGCCGCGCTGTTTAACCCTCTCCCTTTGTAGCTGCACTTAATGAATGTCACACAGGCCCACTATAGAAATGATGGAACATCCATTCTGGCAGCAGGAACAGAGCCCACCGTGCAATGATATGGTGAAATATGCTGAAAATATTCACAGGAACCTGTGAACATAAACCCATGATTATTTTTTTCCCTTAAATCTCAATATTTTAGCTGGTTTCCCCCCCCATATAATAAAAGTGCAGTTCCAAGCAGCGTCTACTTTTTTGAGGGGAGGAAAACCCTATTTTCTTTTTAATGTGGCTGTACTGAAATTGCTAACTTATGCTAACCAAAATGTAATTATGTTGTCCATGCAGGTCTTTTTGTCTTTCTAAAAAATGTCTTGTAAATAAGATTGCAGGCCTTAATGACTCTATCCAGTAATTCCTAGGCTAAATTCAAAGGTGATAACAGTACCTTTACAGCACCTACGTCTATACCTTCTTTTGCAGCTGTTATTTACGTGCAGGTGCGTGCTGTCTGCTGGCCTGGTTCTACCTTTGCTCATGGGGAGCTGCAGTGGTTGTTAAGGTCCTGTGGCTTTTGTAGGGCTCCTTGCCGAGCAAGTTACCGCTCGACATCTCGGAGGCAGGCGTGAGTCAACTGGGAATGGAACAGGGGAGGACTAGGTAGTTGCAAAGCGGTTCTTCTCGTGAAATGCAAGAATCTGATCCTGGCTCCACTGTATGACACTGACTGACTGCACACCGGGCCACGAAGCCACTTTTCAGACAACACTTTCACCATAGAATCATAGAATTGTTTAGGTTGAAAAAGCCCTTTAAGATCATCGAGTCCAACCGTTCCTCTAACCCTGCCATCCCACCACTAAACCATGTCCCTAAGCACCTCATCTCCCCTTCTTTTAAATCCCCCCAGGGATGGGGACTCGACCACCTCCCTGGGCAGCCCATTCCAGAGCCTGACAACCCTTTCAGTGAAGAAGTTTTTCCTGACTTCCAGCCTAAACCTGCCCTGGTGCAACTTCAGACCATTTCCCCTCGTCCTATTGCCCGTTACCAGGGAGAAGAGGCCGACCCCCACCTCGCTACAGCCATTTCATGCATCTTTCTCCACTGAAGTACCTTTTTCTGCCTGCTGAGTGCGGGTGACATCTTGCTCCTTCTCATCTCTAAATTTTGCACCAGATCTCCTCTTCCCTTTGGATTTCACTTGTGTAATCTGAATTCAGCTGGAGAGAAACCGTAGTGGAACTTGCTCGTGGCTGTACAAAACCTCCTGTGCCACTTGTGTTTCCCTAAAGCACCGTGATTCATCAGCTGAATTTAAAAATAAATAAATCTGTTGTCTCGCTTCAAAAAGAGAAAACAAATTTTACAAGCTGGTGGCTAATTACTTCTGTTAGACTCCGCTTCATGCTGGTAGCAAGCGTCTGTCAACTGTTCTGCCAAAGACTAAGGAAAGTACTAAAAATGTATCATGATTTCTTGCGTATTTCTGTTAGAGGATGCTGTGTTCCAGTGATGTTTCTTGTAGAATTCCTCCCCAAATAAGAAAACCGGCACCCCTGGCTGTCTCAGAGTGCTTTCCTAGCTGGCATACTCCGAATTGTTGAAGACCATGTTTATACCGGAGGAGGGAGGCCAAGAGAAGCTTGGATCTCAACCTTTGCTTCTCCGAGCTAATCAGCAAACAGCGTGACTCTGTGTGTGTGTGTGTGTGAACATGGCGTGTGTAAATAAATGGATGAAATACTATCACTGGGACCTTCATTTCACCCAAGCTATTGAATCATCTCATCATAACTGCTTGTTATTAACCAAGTGGCATAATTCCAACTTAAACTTCCCTTTTGTTTACTAGAGACTTGCTGAAGAGCTAGTGCTGAATATTTAATTTTCAACCTTCTAACTACAGGTATTTATAGAAGGACCGAGCAGTGTTGAGCTCCGGTTGCTGGAGCTAGGCAATGAGCAAGCTGGGTGTGAATCTCCGCTTTATTTTTAAAAGAAAATTCCAGGTCTGTATTTTAACAGAGCAAAATTCTGTGATCATGATCCATCTAAATACAGGGTGATGAAAAACTGGGAGGCACAATTTCTAATGTTTACACGCTCACTTTAAACCATCAGTTTGTTCATTCTTTTAACTTTCACAGATTTTTACGGGAAGCACAGGGCTGAGCATGTGCCTTAGCTCCGTTTTCCCCCAGTCTGTCCCTTTAATACCTTGGCTTCTGATGCACTGGGCTGGAATTTGGCCTGTTATAATGTACAGAGTGTCCAAAATACCATTTTTATCACTGGTACGGGCGAATTTGTGCTGATGTTAATACAGTGCTGTGATGTCCTGGTCCTTTTGCTGAGTTAGAAAGGGAAAATACGCCAGCTGTGGAGTAATAGTCTGTTGGGTGCCACTTAGGTGGAATGTTTTAGCGTTCCTGTTAAATGTCAGGTAGATGAAATAGCATTTATATGGAGAAGTTCCTGCTAAGCAGCCAAGTTTTAGGGACTGTTTGTACCTGGATAATCTGCTTTCCAACTGCAAGGAGCAGCCCAGGAGCTTGGGCAGGGAGGGAGCCCCATGCCCAGGGGATGGACAGGTTGCTCACCAGCTTCTCCCGCTGCCTGTGGGCAATTCTGTGTGCAGAACTGGCGCGGGGAAATAAGCCACCCTTTTTCTGCAAGCATGACTGCCGTAAAACAGTTGAGCGGGAGCGGTGGCTGTGTGTGGCTGCCTTGCTCTGGGCAGAATTTTTTTTTGCAGTGGTTTCCAAGCAATATTCCAGCTTGTCAGAGGGAGGGAAGGAAGGTGATGCTTTGCATGAAGGTAGAAGGTTACATGCACCCCTTCCCCCAAAGCCGACCATTTCTTAGGTGATGACTTAGAGGCTTAAAAGTCCGAGTGATCGCATGTCTGCTGCTCAGGGCGAGAGCAACCGTGCGCTGGACGTGAACCTGCTTATTTCTAGTCAGCAACTCAACTAAAAGGGACGTTATTTTGATATTTCTCCCCCTTTTCTTCCTTCTCTTGCCTAATGTATGTAACAAAGCAGGCTCTTTCTGCTATAGGAAAAACCCAGACTAATTCCCTTTATCAACTGGTGTAATGGAGCGGGCTGTGCTGTGAGGTTCTGGTGCTCCGTGTTGGTTCGCGATGACTCAACACACCTCTTCCTTCTTGCAGCTTCTGCTGGGGCTCAGGAAAAGGTTAAAGCGAGGTGTAAATCATACATGCTGCTGTACATCTGCATAAATGCCATAAAATCGGGACGCAAAGGTGGCTGTGGCTTTGAGGCTGAAGGACTCTGCTTAGAAGAGCAACAACAGCTCCTTTTCCTTCTGGAGCAGCGGGAGGGAGGCGAAGCCGGGAGGGAGCAGGGCCCCTCATCTGGATGGAGCAGGGCTGCCGTGGATGATCCGCTATTGAAATGAAGGAGGAGCAGTAAAGGCATCTCAATAAATTCATTTAGATGTTTAAATGATGCTGTTCATCCTTTCCGTAAACAGGACTTCAGCAGCAGCTGTACCTGCTCTTTCTGTTTTCAAATACTCTTTTTTTTTTTTTTTTTTTTTTTTTTTTCTGGCCTTCCCTTTCCCTCGCGAAGAACCACCAACCTGATTAACATATTAAATGAAGCAGAACGCGGTGCTCTCTCTGCACATTACTGCTTCCTTATGGTATATGAGGAACTCCCAGTTATAACCATCCTCCACCCTCCTAACCCGGAATATCTGTATTTTAAGGACGTTGTGCACTATGACAGAGGGTAACCGCATCCCTCTGATTTTGGGTTCTTAGCCTTCAGAAAAGGGTTTTTCCTTAAAAGTCTTTAACTTTCAGAGTACCTCAATGCTGCTGGTCCTTATCTCTCTGCACAGGCTTCGTTTTACCCTGTTCTGGCCCAAGTCTGCATACGCTCGGTGCCGCCCTGGCTCTCTCCCGGAGCCACTCGCACGCTACCCTCCCTACCCCGGGCAGGCTTGACAGAATGGGTGCCCCAAGATAAATTGGCACCTTCTGCACGTAGCTGAAAATCGAACCGTCCCTGCACTCATCTGGAGCCGGAGCCGCATAGATTGTCACGAGAGCCTGGGGACAAGGGGAGCCGGGGGGGTGTGGGTGTTTCTGGGGCAGTGCCGTGGCGTTCTGTCCTTCTGTAGAAGGCTGTGGGGACAGCATGGGCTCCGGCGAGCCGCGGGCCGGGCGATCGCTTGGCGCTCGGTGTGCGGCTGCAGCGAGGCACGGGAGCCGGCGCTGCGGGGAGGCGGCACATGGGGGCCCGTGGGGGTGCGCGGAGGGGGCGAGAGGAGCCGGGGTAGGGGAGAGGCATGCATATAAATCATTATTGGCGAACATCTCAGCTCTTGAGCCAGGCTGTCGCTTGCCGCTGCTCGTGGTGCAGCCCAGACATAAATCATAATTCCCCTACAATAGATCCTTTCGCAGCCGCCATCAGGAAAAGTGTGTTGGTTTTATCGATTTTTTGACACCGGGGCCCTGGCAACGGCCGCTCTGAATCATTATGAAATGAAACTGATTAGGAATTCATGGAATACTAAATAAACTTTACGAGCCCGTTGTAAGTTTTTTGATGCATGGGGAGCGGAAAATGAAAACTAATGATATAAAAATTACACAGCGTGCTGAGTATTATTATACTGCTATTGATTTGTTTCAAACTGTACATCAAAATCGAAGTGTGCTGGGTGTGCTTGGCTGCAAGGCTGATGCTCAGAAGCTTTTGAGGGTTTTTTTTTGTTTGTTTTGGTGTTTGTTTGTTTGTTTGTTTTTTTTTAATGCTGGCCCCAGCATTTTTTGCCAGCCAGAGAAGGTTTCGTGCCACTGCAGAGCTGCTGGAGTCCTCCCGGCACCTGCCTGTTCTCCTGCCACCGCCCTCTGCATGGGCACCACTGACTTTATTCTCCTGTTTGCATACAGACTCTCAGGAGGCAAAAATATATTGATGAGGATTTTACCCTAAGTGGATAACTCCCCCCCCCCACTTCTGCTCTAGGGAATTTTACTTCTGTTTCTCAATAGCCGAGGTTGTGAGAGGAGCCCAGGACACTTGACAAACATTTATGCAAAACTGCACAAAGGGATCATTTGTTCTGCCACTAATGGCAGCCACCTCGGGAGCGAAGGGCAGCAGCTGGCTCCGGCGCTGCCCGTCAGTTTGGGGCAAGAACAGCTAACTTGGTGGGTTTTTTTAAACTTTCTATAAATAGACAATTTGTAGCCTGATCATAATAGCCCTGTCCAGACTTAAAATCAATGGAAATCATGAGTAAAATTGGTGTGATCTGTTTGCTTCCCATTTGCTGGTTTTTGACAGCAGAATTTAACAACATTAAGTAAGGAAGAAAAGGTAAAAAGGCTGGGATGGTTTTGGTGTAGCCTTGAGGAAGCCGAATGTAGTGAGATATATTGCTGGTGTTGTCTTTGCATGGTTTTGAAATAAGGAGGAGCCCCCTGCTGCAGCTTGCCCTGCTGGACCAGGGGGCTCTGTCCTGGCTCGAGCAGTTTGGCTCTGTATCTTAAAGTGCTGTTGCCGCTTTCCCCAAAATACCCAGCCTGGCCCGCTCCTGCAGGCAGGATGCTGAACGATGCCGCTGCGGCTCATTCTCTTACGATTTTCTTTAGGGAAAAAGAAAAAAACAACAACCCTGCCCTTAAGTCACTACCTTGCTTCTTCATGGGGTCTCTTCTGCTGGAGTTCCGTGTGTTGCAGAACCATGATGGGAGAGGTGGTGGTGTGTTTAAAGCGCTACTTGGAAAAAGCTTTTTCAGGTGCAAAAGCAAGCTCAGATTTAGAGATCTGGGGTGGTGTAAATGGGTTTGGTAGGTGATAGGAGCAAAAATAACAAATAGGCTGTAACAGAGCTCACCAGGTGCAGAACCAAACCTCCTTCCTCCTGCAAAATTAACCCCTTACTGCTGTTGGCATGGGCACAAGCCTTTTGGGTGCAAAGAACCTCAGGTGTCCTCAACTGTGGGCCAAATACTCAAGCTCTGCAGGACTTTGCAAAGCCATGGTTTTGGGGTTCTAGGGGTCTTGGTGACAGCTGGGCTGAAGCTGCGACTCCTGCCTCTGATTGCCGCGGCTGTAGTGAAGCGATGCTGTTTCTCGGGGAGGTGGCTGATCCTGGGGCTTTGAGCACCTCTGAAAGCAAAGTTGCATGCAAGGGTGGGAACTGTTTCTGTAAGCAAGCGATGATACCATGGTAGCTTGGAAGCGATGTCTGGTGGCCTCCGCTCCTGGATGGGGGACAGCTGGGGTCTCAGGGGGGGACAACTGCTGCTTGGGATCATCTGGCAGCTTAGCTGGGCTCTAAGGCAGGGGACTTCTTAGAAGTGTGCCCTGTGTCAGCTCTATTTCTAGCTAGATCATCTCTGGCCTAAGCATATTGCCTGTAAATGAAAATGTAATACTACTGAGCAGGAGGGAAATCCAACGGAATCAAGAACAAGAGAGGAGGAGAAAATTTAAGCAACTGGAAATAAGCTGCTGATCCACAGAGGGCTAAGCTGCCATGTCCCTCGGCCTCCTGAGACTACGCTTTTCTGTAAGCAAACCTCACGCAGCTCCTCCTGTATCGCTGATAAACTTGGACGTCGCCGCTCCTGGCTGTGTACTGAGCATCGATTTGTCTGCGATGATCCCCAATTTGGGGTGTTTTCACCCATGTGGTGAAGGCACAGGATCTTTCATCCTACAAACGGGTCCTCTGTGGCTCCTTTCTATTCCCCAGCGCAGAGCTGAGTGTGCGGAGCGTGGCCAGAGAACGCCGTTATGCTTTGGGTCAGGAGGTCTTTGGTTGGGGGAACCGCAATCGGCCGTGTCTGTGGCCCTCGTGCTATTGCCCAGCGTGATGCTCTTCTCTGCCTCTCAGTTTAAACGTGGACTGGATAGAAAGAAGCTGTTACCTTTGAATCCTGCTGAAAACTTTGCTCAATGAGTTTGGAAAGAAATCTGAGGAGTAGCACCGAGCACCCCTATTGATTTGGAAACTAAACCCCTTGTTTCCATCAAGCAATGCTGCTTCAGGTGTGAGGTCTTGCTTCTGGCCCATGTCTGAGCAGCCTGTCTAGGTAACAAAAAAATACGTTGTGTTCTGTTTAGCCCTTGTATATGGATATACCAAATGCAAACAGCTTTAGTGTGTTCTGCTAGACTGGAAGGTGTGCTTAAGTGTGTCCTAGACCTCGGGCGGCTCACAGCTAGGGGACCTCAGGCTCGCTCGAGGAATGGGCTGCCCAGGGAGATGGTCGAGTCCCCATCCCTGGAGGGATTTAAAAGAAGGGCAGATGAGGTGCTTAGGGACATGGTTTAGTGGTGGGATGGCAGGGTTAGGTTAACGGTTGGACTCGATGATCTTAAAGGGCTTTTCCAACCAAAGCGATTCTATGATTCTGTGTGGGGAGAGGGGTCTCGGTCCTCTTCCTCCAAAGTCCTGACTGGTCCCAGTTTGCCACGTAAATTCCTTGGCAGCTGCAGACTTGTTACAATAATCTACGTATATTGAGATATTTTGGCTGATGTAAAGAGGGAATCGCCTTGAACGAAGCTGGTTTTCTTCTTGCTTCCGTACCACAGGCAACAGCAATGTCTGCTTTATATGGCTTGTCAGCGTGCGAGCGCGTGCGCTGGGGATTTTTCTAAGATATGTATATTGAATTTAGATTTGTGCTCTTAGTACCTTCACTCATTCATTCAGAGCCATATTGACTACATAAATTGAGTGTTACAAGTAAGAGAGAGTTTAGCCATTATTTTCTCAGTGATTTGATTTAATGGCCTGGTTGTTTTGGCCATTACTTCTGGCTTTTCATTTGCATGGATTCTTGGCTCTGCTGATTAGCATGTTTTTTATATTTGCCATTTAATTTCCCCCCCCCCCCCCCCCCCTTTTTGGAAAGCTGAATTTCTCATGATTAATTAAATTCCTGCGTCTGTTTTGTATCTTCCATGCACACACACATATATATCTATAGGACTATATACATGCTACGTATAGGGTATTTTCTCCCATCTCTGCTTATTATCCAGAGTTAAATGCAGCTGTCTGTTTGACAGGAATATTGTGTACTGTATGGGGAGTGATATACAGGTCAGTATATTACTGATGAATAAAAGTTTCCTCCTAAGGCAGCTGCTGCAGATTACTTAGTGCTTGACATGGCGTGTCTTTGTGTCACTGTTACCGGGTGAAATTAAATCAGAACAGGAAAATATTAATTTAAAGTAGGGGATAGAGGCCGCTCACTTCCAATTACTCTCTACCCTGTCAGCTTTATATGGGCGCAAACAAGGAAGGAGGCTGGATTAATTGCTTTGGACTCTGCCCCACTACAGGCCCAATTATAGAAACATATTGGCTCCCAGCACTATTATATACACTGCTGTGCAGGAAATTGTGTGAAATTTTAACGGATTTCAGATGTAATAATAGAGAACACGATTCAGGACAGCATTAGCAGGCTGGGTGGAATCTTTACGGATGGGTTAAGGTTAAGCTGTTTGGGGGTCCTTTGTGTATTAAAGGATCATCTGGTTAACCCATGTACTGGGAGCTTTTGATACTGGCCTGGGAGCAAACAGAATAAAAACATTCATCCTCTGACAACAAGGAGCTAAATCCTCAGTCGGAATGAGGGCAGGAGCAGACAGCGTAAGGACGGCGAGCGCAGGGCTTGTGTGTGGTGGGATTCTGGTGCCGAGGCGGCGATGTGTAAATGGCTTGCATGGCATTAAAGGCATTGATGTTTCCAGATATTCCTTAGAAACCATTCCTGCCTAATGTCTGCTTTTGCATCAGTCCCACCTGCAAAGCCCGGGTCTGACTGGAGAGCTGCTAACACAAAGTGAATAAAACTGGCTTTTTAAATGCACATTGGATGATTATTTTTATTTTAAGCGTTTGTAGGAATACATTCCAATTCAATATTTTCATTTAAATTTGGGTCTTTTGTTCCTTTCACTAAGCTAGGAACCCTGCTGGATTTTTTTTTTTTTCCGTGTTTAAACCCATGTGTGGAAGATGCTTGAGAATTTGTGTGCGCGCGTATGTACTGTTCTGTCTCTCCCTCCTACAAAATCGGCGTTTGACTTGCTGGAGCCAGAACACGGGGTTTATTCCAAATGGAGAGCAACTCTCAGCACTCCTGAACGTGCTATCAAATTACTGTGCTGCTGTGTGTGTTCATGTGTACAGTGCTGCACAGCAGATGTAATTTTGGCATGCAAAATAGAAATGCGCTTTTTTTTTTTCCTCAGGTTAATTTTCTTTGAAAATAGTTTTGGAATCTCAGTTCCTTTGTTTTAGGGTAATTTATTTATTCGATGCACGTGCGTGTATCTTTGAGGGCAGTTGTTTGCCAGGTATTTTCATTCCCTTATTTTTTTTTTTTAATGAGCGTTAGATTAATAAGGGGTTATGTGCAATAAGCTAATTGATAAAGGCTTGGCAGTATTGGGTTGGTTTGTTCTTTCTCTTGTTTTCTTCACTGTGCGTTGACATTGGGCCCGTTTGCATGAGTAAGCTGATGCTTTTGGGTTTCTTTCTGAAGCCAACTGGGCAAGCTGGCTACGGGCCCAAGGCCTGATTTCGTGGGTAACGGCGTTACCCTTGCCCGTCTGAAAGCAGACAATTAAGCGCCAGGGTGAGCTCAGATGCAAAGCCAAACTTGTTCCTGTCTGTTCCTTGTATATTCTGTTCCACAAAGGGATGATTTTTCAATGAGTCTGCTCCATGAAAGGACCATGGTAGAGGTGGTGCATGGACATCCAGGGAGCAACTCCAGCAGATCTGGTGTCCTACAAGCCCTTGTGGATGCTGGCAGGTGGATCTACTACGTGGGGTACTTTGGAAGGCAAATAGGAGATCTGATCCACAGCTGTGGAAAAGGAGGGGGTGGAGGCTTTCGAGTACATTTAAGGTGCTTTGGACCAGCCCGTGGAGAAGCGAGGAACTAAGGAAAAAAAAAAAAATAATCTGTTGACTCTGCTGGTCCCTGCCCAGACAAAACCGCTGAAGCCGTTTAGTAGGTGCACCTTTGATCTGCTGCCCACCAAGCGCTTTGCAGGTGAGGTTTCGCTACAGCCCTGCTCTGTGGAGTGAGAGCAAACTGGGATTTTAGCAAGTGTCTACCATGCTTCCTTGTCAGTCCCAGGATAAGCTTTGAAATCTTTCAAACTGTGTGATCTCCATCACTTCTCCAGCGTTTCCCCTTCATTGCCTACGGTATTTCAGTGACAACCGCTGCAGATTTGGGGGGGGGGGGCGCTGTTAGAGGAGGGCCCACTAGCTGGGATCCTAACTGCAGCGGGGTTTTAGTTGGGCTTGTTTTCGGCAGGTTTAACTGGAAGGCTCTAGAAAGCCACACGGATGGAAATGCAGAGCCCTAAGGAGCATGAAGCACGACTTCCACCATTCCTGCCCCGCTGCCTCTTGAAGTATCCAGAGAGGGGCCTGAGCAGATTGTGGGAGTCCAAAAAGCGTTAGCAATGCAAGTATGTCTTATGACACAACGTCTAACAGCAAGTGAGATGGGATTGTGGAGCCCTGTCCCCCTCGGTAGGAGCACGGTGCCACAGGGGAGACTGGGGCTGGAGACAGCCCCGTAACCCGGGTCGGGGGCTATTCCCTTCATTCCATCCTCAGTGTGTCTGGCACATAAATGATGGTCTGTGCCTGCTAACAGGGACACGATAAAAGTGTTGCAAGAGAGGTGGTGATTTAGGGTGGCAGGGGAAATACAGAAATAGCTGTCTAGGGAATCCAGGACAGTAGAAGCAAAGTAAATTCTGACCAGGAGTGGTTATTGAATAGCAGGATCTTTGCTATTTCAGTCTATTTGTCTGTCTGAGGAAAGTCTATTTAGCTCCTGGATGATGATTTGGAGGGCAGCGGCATCTCCAGCCCCAGTCCTTGCCTCCCTCTGGCTCTGCTCCCTGTCCGGAGAGCCAGCGGGGCTGCAGAAACCTCGCAAGTGCCGCTTGCGTATTTGCAGCTTGTGCTGGCTTTAAAGGAGGAGGGGGTAAGCACTGAGTTTATGATGTTTGGTTTGGGAAATCTATTTTTGTTCCCTTAAACTGATGGTCTTGTAACCATGTCTGTTATGAGTGGAGAGCAATGTATCTAGCTCTCGTGAGAGACGCGTGCAGAATCTTATTCACGAGCAGATGACAGTGTGAAAATTCTTTTGGCATTGAAGGCACGCCGATACGGTGAACCGGGGAGGAGGGAGAGGCTGGAGTGGTCCAGCTTGGCCTGAACAGTTTCTGTCTCGCTGTTAGAGCAGGGGAGGATGCTGGAGGTGCTAATGCCAGTGGTCTGTGGAGTCTACCAAGGGCAGATCTTGCTTCTGGAGCTGTCTGTCCCAACCTCAGAACTGGTATTGACATAAAAACCTTTGGTATCGGTCTAATCTGATAGGGCTATGCAGAGTTTTAGCTGGTACTTCCAGCAGATCAGTAGCTCCATAGCAGTCCATCGGGACATGGGTTTCAAAGGTCCGAGAGCTTTCCGCTCACATGGCAGACCCCCTCTGCCCTTCCAGCTCAGTGTGCTCAAGCAGTCCGAATGCAGGTCCCGGTAGCTCTTGGAGCCGTGCCACTGAAAACAAACAAACAAAAAAAAAAAACCACATGGAAAGGTGCCGACCGTTGGCACGCGAAGGGATGCTGAATCGCAAGGAGTGACCGTACAACAGCAGCAAGTCGTCTTCTGTCCACCTCGCCTGTAGTCGCTAGGAACCTGATACCCGGGAGCCGTTTTACTGCTTACAGGGATCAGGTCCTTGAAACCTTCCTAGGAGCTTGGCGGAATTCGCTGTTGGGTTTTGGGCTGGGGGATAAAAGATCAAAAAAGTGTCGTCAAAGCATACGAGAGAAATTTGCCACTGATCTTTTGAGCAGAAAGACTGGGAAAGGTGCCTGTGGAACTGAAACAGCACAGAGGGGGTTATTGCTCTGCTTTGTTGATTTTGACCAGGGCCCACGGTTTTACTACAGCAGTAAAGTCACTTCCCTTTTATGTTTAAAAGCCAGCAAGGAAAAAGTGCAATTACAAAGACAACTAAAATCTTCACTGGTACTCAACAAGGTAATCAGTTCAATTGATTTTTTTTCTTTTTTCCCTTAGCTAGAAAAGTGTTTAAAGTTAAATTCTATCTGTGATTTTTATATGGAGAGAAAAAAAAAAAAAATACTGTTCTTTGCAATGCTTCCTGGTTTAAAAAATGCTCTATTTTATTTGCCCTATAAATGCAAACTTATAAAATGTGATAAGGGATCTTTCTCTTCTCCCTGCGCAGACAAGACCTGAGAAAGCTCGCTGCTATTCCTGCATGGCTGCCAATGGCACAGACAGATATCACTCCATTAGTCATTAGCATCTAAATCATTCCACTTCTCATTCAGGTTTACTGGGCTGTGATGGCTACTGGATTCATAGGACACCTGAGCCAGGTCTTTTGTACAAGGTCTCATGGAGCAATTGATTGTAAAAAGACAGCAGGAGAGCAAACCACTGGTTTCTGTGCCTTTGGAGCGGGGAGGATGGGCTGTGCTACCGCGTGTTTTCTCTATGAATTATTAAAGTTGTTTTTTTTTCTTGCAATATTGTACAAGGATTGAGTTTGTGCTGTGCATAGTGGTACAAGACCCTGATGCAAAACCTGCAGGGATTTGGGGGTGGGGTGGGGGGAACCCACTTAATTTTCAAGGGTGCTTGAGTTCTCTTTTAGGGGCATGTATGCATCTCCTTGCCGCCTTTCCTGGGGCAGCAGGGGAACGGCGATGAAGGAGCTCCATGGCAGAGCAGCTCCACAAGAGGTCTTGGGCTATTATAGTTAAACTGGTTCTTTGTGGGAGCAAAGCCTTATTTAGGTGGGACAGATTTTAAAATCAAGTGTGAATGATTCGGTGGCTGCTATAGCGTAGGGTAATGTGTTAACGTGGCATCAGAAATGCTGGGAGAATTCAATGGAGTTTAATACCTAATTGCTGAGGAAAGGGCCAGTTGTATGATTTGTTTTCCCCAGAAGAAATGACACACTACAAATATTGGCCTTTTTTTTTTTTTTCCTCCTAGCTAGTAAAAATGCCCTTTGTTAGGGTGGAAGAGGAAGAGCACAAGGAGATGTTTTAACCAGGAACTCGCCACACAGCTGATTCGGATCTCGTAAATGCAGAGCTGATTTTTGTGATTTTTATTTTTTTTTCTTTATGTTTTTCCTTGAGAGATCTGTGACATTTAGGAGAACATGGTGCAGCGCTGGAGCTTATCTCCTGTGTTGGAGTTTAATGCCAGGTAGACATCGTCTAAATGCAAATCTGGCTCCTTGGGGACCATCCCCTTTGGGAAGTGGTGGGACTCTCTGGTTAGGCATTAGGAAAAAATTCTTCCCCCAAAGGGCTGTCAGGCTCTGGAATGGGCTGCCCAGGGAAGTGGTTGAGTCCCCATCCCTGGGGGGATTTAAAAGACGGGTAGATGAGGTGCTTAGGGACATGGTTTAGTGGTGGGATGGCAGTGCTAGGTTAACGGTTGGACTTGATGATCTTAAAGGGCTTTTCCAACCTAAATGATTCTATGATCTGGACTGAGATGCCCTGTCCTGATGGGTTTATAACACATGCATCTTGTTTGGGGCTAGAAGGCGCCTTTCACATTGAGATCTACAAAAAAAAAAAACCCGCAAACATGTAGCTCTTCCTTCTTTATAAGGCAGGGAGGAAAGAGAATGAAAGAGGGAAGCAGTCTAAGAGCTGTGATACAGCACTGGCTGTCGAGGGATTGGGTACAATCCACGAGGCAAGGAATGCCCACCAGCTGTTTGGTTTTACTTCATGGTTTTTAAGGGAAGTGGCTGACTTCCCAGTGGCTGTGCTGGTTTGGGGGTTAACCCTTCCTGCATCCATGTGCCGTTCCTTTGCCTACAAACCATGTATTACAAGCAAGCTCACATAAATGTCTGGCAACGGTATCCTTTCCAAGCCCTCGGGCTAGAGGGATCTTTAGTCACTTTGGATTGGACTGGATTTGAAAATAGGTCCCTAAGGTGAAGGGCCAATATATCAAACCAGTAAATCATGTTTTATACCAACTCCTAATAATGAATGAAGTGCCATTTCATACAACACCTAAGTTAGGATTTTATTGATTAACTCTCATCTTGGTGTTCCACCCAAATCTAAGATATATTGCCTGCTGTAATTTTTACATTAGCTGTCAAATTCATCTTGTCTTCCCAGGGTTATGATGTGTACAGAGCAGACAATAAACAACACCACGGTTCCGGTGTTTATCTAATGAATATACACAGGCCAGGAAGATTAATAATGATTTGATAGGCAGAGCCAAGAGGCAGGAAATGCCCGTGTTCGGGGCTAGAGCTGGGGACCACGACTCCAAATTAACAGGAGGGCTGGAGGAAGAAGCATGCTCGTCTCGCCCCGCGCCTCCCTCCTCCCCCTGCCAGGCTGTAACGTACGGCACAAGTCTCAGGGAAGCAAAGGTGATGATTTTTTTTTGTGTGTGTGCACAATGCGAAGGAGCAACGACAACAGGAAAAAGGCTGCAAGTAAATACTAAATTAACCCTCTGAAGGATTTGCCAAGCCAAAGCTTTGTGCTGGTGCTGATCCTGGGATCAGCTTCCCCCTGAGCATCCTGCCCCATGGAAATAATTATTTTGAGGATCTCCTTCCTTCCTTATACACTTTCTGGTTAATAACTACTTGGGGATCCCCCAGTCTTGGAACTGAGTCATCGCCAATGCTTCCCTGATCCTGCCCGGTGTCCTACGGATACCTTTGAATTTTTGCGTGGCCTTTGAGGTCGCAGCTGCCTGTAACGGGAGAGGGAGCCCTTACCCCGGGCATGGTTCCGGCCCCTGTTGTCCCCAGGGGCCAGGGCCACCCCTTCTCCAGGGGACAGCGGGGAGGCTTTGCCTCTGGGGCCGGCTGGGGGGAGATGAGCGCACTCGCTCGGGGATTCAGCCTTAAATACCTCTGTGCTTGGTCCTCCAAGCTGTAAAAAGGAGAGATTTGTGGCTCTCCAGGAGAGGGGCAGAGGAGGTTTGATGTATGTTTGTTGAAGCGCTATGAAGTGCTGGGATAAAAGGCGCTGGGAAAGTGCAAAGGGCTAGTGCTTGTCTATTGAGTGCAACCTCAGCCTGCACGCTTCAATTCCTGTGGGAAGAGGTGTCCAGCGCGCCGGCCACGGAGCAGGAGAGGTTTACCTGCCCGCTGCTGGTCGCCAGCGCTCGCGCCGGGAGGCGTGCGGCACCGTGGGTTTTTGTTAGGTAAATATGTGCTGTTCTGCTGGCTGGGGGCTGCCTGGAATATAATGAGCATTAAAGAAAGGAGCGAGTTGCGCCGCGTGCGGGGGACGTAGGGGATGCGAGGCTGCTGCGCTTCCAGCGCGCGTGCTGAGTCAGGCTGGCTGCCCAGGGGCTCGGAGCGGCTAGCCGCTCGCTGGTCCGGCTAGCCGCTCGCTGGTCCGGCTAGCCACGGCAAGTGCTGGCTGCTCCTGGCTTGGCAGCTGAATCCCTCCATCGCCATCCTCACCTAGCAATGCGTTTGCTAGGTGTTTGCCCTGCTGTAGTTTAAATTGCAAGCCCCTCAGGGCAAGGACTTTTTCCTCTGTCATTGGTTTCCTACAGCAGGAGGAATGGCAGAGCCCTGAACAGGGCCCGAGTCTGCTACGGTGTTTTCCAGGTGACTTCGCCCCCCGCAAGCTTCCCATGCCCTTCAGTTCTCCAACCAGGTTTGGCGCACATCACACATTTCACCTGTACATCCCAACTCCTCCAGCATCCAAACAAGCAGTCAGATCATACCCTCTTGAAAAATCTATTTATTAAAAGAGAGTAACGAAGCCGCAAACCAAATTGCTTCTCTGCCTGCTTCTTCCCCCCCCCCCCCCCCCCTTCCTTCCCCCTCGGTCAGTGTTTGTTTGCATTTTTTTTTTTTTTTTTTTTTACGTCCCGGCATGGAACAGTAACACATCACAGCACAAAGCAATACAGCACTTATCTAATCTTGAATATAATACGGGATAGGCACTTTGTATAGAGGGGGGCCGCCGCAGAATACACGCAGCAAGAGCTGGCTGGCGAAGGACAATAGATTGCTGCAGATATGGATTGAGTTAGACAATTGAACCAATTATACTATTCCGGAGACTTCAATGAGATCGGAGAGCATTTCCTGAGCTTTGGTAGAAGCAATCAGCATTCCTATTCATCTCGGCCCGTCCTGCCTGCCAGGCGGCAGCGCCGTGCAGAATGGGAGCTCCTTGCCACTTGTGGCCCTCAAACGATTCCCCGGCACGCTTTGCCGGAGCGGTCGCTCGTATTTTACTCTTTGTCCTGGTCAGAATATAAAAATCACAAATTGCTTCCCTCCCACCCCCGTCTAAGCCCATGTATTCTCTTCACTTGGGTGCGTAATATTTTTCAGTCTTCCACTTAAATGTTGTTTGATCCTGTCTGAGAGCGGCTGGGTTTTCACCTCCGAAATGGCTGCGAGGGGACTCTTGCAAGCCTGAACCGAAGCTGGTGGACGCGTTACAAAGAGCTTTGTAACACTTTGGGTGAGAGGAAGGAGAATGACCTATGCTATTTCTTTTTAGCACCGTTTAAGCTGTAAAAGCAGCCAACCAACTCTCTTCCAAACGTTGGCTGCCGAGATTGACTGCAGTCATGAAGTTAAAGGGTGGGAAGTATTTTTCTCTTAAGAAGTCCACAGCTGTCCTAAATCAGCCAGGGGATCCTAGAGGGCTGCTGTGGGAGTCTGAATGCCTAGCATCCCAGCCAGGGACATAAAGACGCTAGGCAAAATGTCACTTGAGAAGTGTTGCCTCTTCTTCAGCAGTAACTCTGCTCCATAAATGCAATTGATCTCCTGAGAGAGGCAGGATTTCTTCCACAAATGCAAGCTTTGGGGGGGGAAAAATAGACGAGCTGTTGGGCTTCTATTTCTTCTGGATGTGCTCCACACCCAAGGCCCCCAACAAGTGTCAGAGCAGCCACGGGGGATCTAGGGACTGCTGTATATAGAATCATAGAATGGTTTGGGTTGGAAGGGACCCCTAGAGGCCACCCAGCCCAACCCCCCTGCAGGAGCAGGGACACCTTGAACCACATCAGGTTGCTCACAGCCCCGGCCAACCTGGCCTGGAATGGTCCCAGGGATGGGGCCTCCACCCCCTCTCTGGGCAACCCCTGCCAGGGTTTCACCACCCTCGCTGGAAAGAATTTCTTCCTTCCTTCCTTATTAGGCGTTCTACATCACGTTGCATGGTCAATTTAAAGTTGGCCCAGATTTAAATCACTTCAAGCAGCCATCACAATGTAAACTTAGCAGTGAGGTTTTAATTTTTCTTTCATTCATTTTTTTTTTAGTAAGATGCTGTTGCCAGATACCTGTGCTTGACCATGCGTTTAAATCAACACGAATAGGAAGCTTGGATTCAACCAGGTTGAAGCCTTGGCTCTATCTGGGCTGAGAAGCAGCTTGAGCATCTTCAGCGAAAGGGACTGTTTTGCGGGAGGGGGTGGGGGAAGAGTGTGTAATGGTGGGAGTTTTACAAGTGTCTAAAAACAGAAGCTTATAATGAAAGTGCTTTCTCAGCCATAACTATAGCATGCTGGCGTAATTGGAATGCTGAGTGGTGTGCTGGGTTTAGGAAGGTAATAAGAACTGCAATCAGTATTAAATAAAATGTATCTTCCTTTAGGGGAAATAAATGTATATTAAATCAAATATTCATGAATCCAAGTTAGTCTTCATACATTACACAAACAGTTTTTCAAAAATGCAGCTCTCTGGGAGGCGGGGGTTGCTGTGTGGGGAGGGGAGGGCTTGGCTTTAGCAGGCTGGTGGGGAGGGGAAGGGCCTGGCAAGCTCACCGGGCTCCAGCCTTGCTTGGACACGGTGCTTGGGACAGCGATTTAAGTTGTGCAGAACCGTTAAACGACCTGAAACTGCCTCTTTCTCGTGCTTCTCTCCAGCACAGCCTGGACACCCCCATAAGTCTGCCAAAGATGGGAACTTGAGCGGGGAGTTAGGCCAGCGCTGCGTTTCGCTGATAATTCTGTAAATGCTTTGGTAACGAGGGGAGGATTTCCGCACGGGCTGCAGTCGGGGGGGGATTCACTTGCCTATCGCCAGGCCGGCTTCTTAACTGCTGCAAACTCCTGTCCTCCTGTCCGTCCCAACACAGAGCAGAGGGACGGGAGGAGCTGCTGCAGAAGAGGCAGAACAGAACTGTCCCCTGGCCTGCCAGCCTCCCGTCAAGCTGTGGGCTATCATGCTGGCAACGCGGTGTAATGTAAGGGGAAAAAACCAACGTGAAAGATGTCAGCTTAGTACCAACTCCGAGCGTGGGTAACGCACACGTGCGAGAGCTTAACCTCCGTTAGGGGTAGGGTGGCTTCCTGCGGCTCACCCGCAGGGAATCCTCCTCCCAGTGCCTTGCTTGGCGATGGGGAAGGCATTGCTGGTGTGTGACAAGGGCTGAGCCTTCATCCCAGCTTCTGTACAGCAGGATGCCAATTTAGCTAAAAGTGTGGGAATTTAAGGTGGTTTGAAATCAGGCTGTATTTTTTAGCAAACACTTAGGAGATGAGGTAGTAAAAGTTGGGGTTAGTAAAAGTAACGGCAAATCTGTAGGTTGTTCTGGAGGAGTTTGTTGGTTTAATCAAATTAGAGTTGCACTTGTGTCAGCAAAATTCTTCTGCGCAGTTTAGGAAATGTCAGTGCTTTTATCCAACAGCTACGATCAATTTGCCGTTTGATAAAATAAGCAAACACCTCTGAGTCGCATCCTTATCCCTGTCTTTAGAAGCGGAGGGGCGGAGAGGCACGGGGACGGATTCTGTTACCTTCCTGGGGCGAGGAGGGTTTCATTCTTGAAGACTTCCAAAAGAGCTGCATGCAGCTGTGGAGAGAGGGCTAATTTGTGTCATTTGCTGAAACCACTAGGCTCTTCTTCCCTGCTTGGGGAATTATTGATTTTATCACTCCACGACCTTACATGTGTCACTGTCGTCTGCATGCTGGCCTGTAGGAAGTGCTATCCACTGATTCACAGCTGAAGAATAATCTTATTTTATTTGTGATTACTTTCCCTTTCTTTTTTCTTTTGGCTCATCAGCTGCGTGCTCTTGTTCTTTCTGTCAGGCTTAAATCTTCAGGAAAAATGTACGCAGTGGTATAAAACTCCAAACCGAAACGCGCCCTCTTCCCCGCCACCCTGCCTTCCACGCTGCTGCAGCCCAAATACTTTCATTCATTCCGGTGCAGAAGGAATGTTACTCGGTAACGACTTGTCACCATCCCATTGATTTCATTGTCTGGGTGTCTCCAACAGTGACATGTTTTCTTGGATCTCGAAGTTGGGGAGCAGAGAATATGATTGCCGGTATCAATACGTGAATGTGGAACCCTCTCGAAATGCTGTCAGGCTGGGGAAGCAGATGGGGGGGGGGGGGGGGGGGGTGCTCTGTGTTATTATGCAGCTTCCCTGCCAAAATCCGAATCCTTGCATTCCGAAGCGGAAGGGAGATGAGCAGGGATGCCGTTATGGAGGAGGGGTGGTCGTAGGGAGAAAATATATGGAGCATCTACTAGAGCTTGCATGGTACATTAATTGTGTGTAGCTTTTCCCTTTCCTTCTCAAAGCAAAATTAATTATGGGGAGGTGGTGTTCCTTTAATGAACATCATTTAATTTAAAAAATGGACAAGTATACTTCCATTAGATCTCTTAATGTAGTGTGTTTTCTTAAGCTAAATTTGGTTATTGCTACATTGCGAAGGTGAAGAGAAGCCCCTTGCTCTCGGGTCTGAGAGAGAAGAGAGCATCTTGGCTGCCGAGCCTTGCTTATAAACAGAGAGTCCGGTCTCTCTTTGCCTGTGGGGGACACTGCTTGACCGCTTATTGCATATTTGATCAGTTTATTTCTGGATCTGAGCGTCTCCGATGGGTGTCAAGGTGACAGTCGGGTTCAGATTAATTGGCATGGTAAAGAATGGAAAGGCGGGGGACGTGCAGCGCCCGTCGCGCTGGGCTGCCAGTTTTGAATGATTTCCCCCCCTTCTTAAAGTACACAAAGGTGCAGCAGCGCTCGCTGGGAAGCGCTTGTAGGTTGACAAGAGCTTAATAACATCACTGGTGAAGGGTGGTTTTGTTTTTGCCCAACACTACTGAAAATAAGCTCATATACCAACCACCTCTGCTCCTCTTTCCACTGCCACTCTTCATCAGCGCTGAACAATATGAACCGGCTGCGCGACGTCACCGCGGTGACCGGCTCCGCCAGACAGTCCAGTTTGGGGGAATAACGCACAGCGGCGCCGCGGCGGGGCCGTCCCGCAGCTTCCCTCCACGTCCCCTTTAGCGAAGGGCGCAGAAATTAAGTACTTCAAAAAAAAAAAAAAAGCCATTAAGAAATGCTAACAAGAACGAGAAGTCCGGGTTTTAATTAAAAATACAAGCAGCAAATTTGTACATTTGAGTGTCTGCTAGCAGCCGCTTTGGTTTCAGGTGTTCTTTGCTGCAGTATCGAATTCTGATTCTGGAACGATTAATCTCAAAATTAAATAGGTGATTCCTATTAAGAACTGTGCTCTTACGCTTGTAAAACCAAACGGTCTGCTAAAGATGGGAAGCTTGCTTGAAACGTCCTTTTAAATAAAGCGGTCAAAACTGGGTTTTTTTCATAGAATCATAGAATGTTTTGGGTTGGAAGGGACCCCTAGAGGTCATCTAGTCCAACCCCCCTGCAGCAAGCATATAAAGAAAAGGGCACATGTGGGGAAAAAGGTCCTGATTTTTTTTTTTCTTTTTAATTGCTTCTGCTTTTAAAGATTGAATATGGTGTTTCTGGTCTAAATCCAGGCTATCAGCGCTACATATGAAGTGTGATTCTTGGAACGTCCGTCATCGTACAAGATTTTAAAAGGTAGACTTTTTAGAGAAACTAGACCTTAAATTTCAAAGGATGAAATAGGAGCTATTCCATATAAACTGTTAGGAAAGAAAAATCAAAATACCATGGTACTGAGTTGTTGCTGAAGGCTTTCAACGATGTACTTGAGGGCGAGGGAGGAGGAGGAGGATCTCAAATATGCAGCACCCACTTCTTTGTGTTGCTGCTGGGGCCCTTGAGCCTGTTGCCAGCCCATTCTTGCTTGCTGCGGTGGGGTTTGGATCAGGCCGTTGCTTCTGTGCTGCCAGACCAAGCATCCTGATTTCCAGCTGCTTGGTTTTCCTTTGGCATCAAGTAGGATGTTTGTAAATGAGCTCTTGGTGACACCTGAGTGACTGCTTCACTTGCTTTGGGTTTTGCCTTGAATCTTTTTTGGGGGGTACGTATGCATATGTGGGTACAGAAATATACCCTCTTCCCCTCTTTATTTCTATTTTATACACTATATAGCACTTGCTGTGTGTTGTTTTCTCCCACTGTCAAGGGGTCATTGCGTCTGTTGCCTCCTCTTGCCACGTGGGGTGAGATGCGTTATTTGCTAATATACGGGAGAGGTGGCACTTCCATGCCTGCGAAATGATGTACTTCAGAAAGTCGTCTGAGGTGGAAAGTGCCACGTCAGGGTAAAACGTCGCCTGCCTGAAACGATGTCTGTGAGCAACGATCATCTCTAACGCTCGCCTCTGCAGGTCCTAGGTTTTGCCACCCAATCTCCCAGGCTCAGATTAACTTGGTGGTATTAAACAAGTGCCCCGTCCAGGCTGCTTTCCCACTATCTGCTCGCTGTGTTTTCAGCAGAGAAGTGCTAGCTCCCACATACTAAAATGTTTTTTTTTTTAACCTAAAGAAAACCGTATTCCGTTCTTATTACCTTCATCCTCAAGCTGTGTTTATACTCCCCGAATTGCAAGCCTACTTTCCAGCAATAGCTGCCAACAGAAAAGATTGCCTCTATATTTTGAGCATTTTATTGGCTTGTTCAATAGCACTTTTCTGTTATTTGCCACGACTGGAGGGTCTGACCACGGGGCGCTGTAGCCCAGAGGTACCAGCGCCCCTTGGCTACCAGCCACGTGGCTCTGCTGTCCCCAGGCTGGCTGTGGGCAGAGGTGTTGCACGTTCAGGTTACTGGTGGGCCACTTGCTTACAGGGAGGTTTGAGGGCCTTCCTGGAGCTCGACCCCACCACGTCACGCATGTACGCCTGGAGGGGAACTTAAGAAACGCATGGTGAGATCTGCGTGATGTGGAGTTGCCTGCATGGAGCTGGAAGATTCTCCAGGACCCCTCTTGCCTGTGTGGTTATGCTATTTTTTTGTTTGTTTGTTTTTACACTCTGTAGCTTGTTTTCAGTGCTGGCTTGGGGAATGCTTCATCAACACGTACAAATATCTCAAGGGTGGGTGTCAGGAGGATGGAACCGGACAGTGGTGCCCAGCGCCAGGACAAGGGGCCATGGGCACAACCTGAAGCAGAAGAGGTTCCAGTTGAATGGGAGGAAGAACTTCTTGACTGTGAGGGTGGCCGAGCCCTGGCCCAGGCTGCCCAGGGGGGCTGTGGAGTCTCCTTCTCTGGAGATCTTCAACCCCCGCCTGGCCGCTGTCCTGTGCCCCCTGCTCTGGGTGAGCCTGCTTGGGCAGGGGGGTGGCACTGGGGGACTCCTGAGGGCCCTTCCCAACCCCTGCCGTGCTGGGATTCTGGGATTCTGTAATGCTTTGACCAGGCTGCGAGAGGCTCGGTTCTGCTCTTGGCACGCACGCTGGGTACAGAGGCAGAGCTAATCCTGTTAGAGCGTTAGCCTGTCCGGCAGCAGAGTCCTCAGCAGAGCTTGTAGCAAAATCTTGCAGTTCTGCCTGTCCGCAGACAAAACCGCGTCCTTGGCTGCAGCAGGGAGAGGCGCAGCGCTGTGGTACAGGGCAGGAGGCAGCGGGGCTGGCACGGTGGCCCTGAGGATGATGAGGGATGCTGGCAGCCTGCGCCAGGCTCTGCCGTCACCCACCGCCTTCCCGAGAGCACCCGGAGGTGTGGCGATGCCCCTTCTTCGCTAGCGTCTCCCCACTCCCCTCTCTGGCAACATCAGAGGGCGCTCTGTCATCTTCCCTTATTTTATTTTATTTTTTTTTTTTTAATCGTAGTCATTTCATCTTGGTGGAGGGATTTGCAGGCGGTGCAGGGTTTGGAAGCTCCTTACAAACGGGCAGCAGGACGCGCGGTAACGGAGCCCGGCGCTCTGCTGTTGGCGCTGCGGCTGGCACCCCCAGCCGGGCTCGCATGCCTCCATTGCCGGTTTGTCTCGCTTTTTGGGATGGCAGATCTGCAGTGGCCAAGCAAGGCTCCAGGTTGGAATTTTCAAAGCTGTTTGGAGGAGTGCCGGAGCAGTGTGCCAAAATCCCCTTGCACCTCTGAATTGAGAGGGAGAGGAACCCCCAGTCCCGCATCCCTGGGGCACATCGGCTCCTGAAATAAATTCGCTCACCTTGTCAGCGCGGTCGTGTGGGTGGTGTGGGGTGAGCTCTGTGATCACTGCTCGGAGAAAAACCCCGTGGCTTCTCGGGAGCGAGTGGGTCCCGTGAGGCAGGAGCCGTGCGGCTCCCACGGCTGGGTACCGGGAGGCGACGTGCCAGCCACGTGCTCCACGGCGGGCAGTTAATTCACCTCCAGCAATTCCTCCGAAGCGCGGCAATCTGTTTTGGCTTTAACAGTACACTTTTTAGTTACTGGAGGAGGTTAAGTAACTCTGCCGATCCATCCTGTTGTTAAGTGAAGGTAGCAGGGTGCCAACAATTAAAGAAGTAATTGTTCAATTGGTTCTGCAATAATACTCATTGATTCTTTGTTTGAAGTGATTCGCTTTTCAATCCTCTGGCATTTAGAGATCTTGTTTCACCTGTGTCAAGGCAAGTTCAGGAAACCTAATTAACTGGGTTTTGGTTTTTATAATTAGGTCCCTAAAATAATTCATAGGTGGTGTTAATAACCCCATTTAAAAATCTATTAAGCTTTTGGAAAAGTTGGACAGAATCCTCTGCGCTGATTTTTTTTTTTTTTTTTTTTTTCCCCTCCCCTCTTCCCTCCTCCTTTTCCCCTTGGAGATGTGGTGCTTCTTCCTTTTACAGTGCACTAATTAAAAACAGTAGGGTTATGGTGGGAAATAATATGCATGTGAGGCTATCATCCACAGGGCAAAAGGAGGCGGCTGCCTCTCCGTCCCCTGCCTCGCTCCAAGGTACGCTCTACATCTTCAGCCTGAGCTGGCAGAGTTCATTAAAGGACAGATTGCCTGTGCACGCTGCAAGGACCCTTGGCATTTGCGAGGCTGCAAGCCGGGTCCAGAAGGGAAACGACAGGAAGAGATAATCTGCGGAAAACGTTGGGTTTGGGTCATCCACTGCGGCTTCTGAAAGGCAGGTTGCCTTTTGTGGGAGACCCTCCCCAAACAGCCTTGTCTGCAGAGAGCGGATTTTTAGACCCGTAAATACGTGTCCCGGTCTGCTCCAGCCCCCCCTGCCCTCCCCACCTTGGCCATCTGGGGCCTCGTGACGGCTCTTCCTGGCATGGCGGCCGTGCCGGGGCAGCGCCGCACTCGGCGGCAGCCAGCCCTCGCCGTGGGGAGCGCCTCTGCAGCCAGTCCCGGCTCACTCGCTGCGCCTGAACACACATTTAGACTCCTTTTAGCAGGAGCAAGGAACCAGCTGCCCCATTTTACACGAGCTGGTGACTGGGGAGAGGCTTCTGCTGCATTATTTTCCTCCCTCCGCTGGAGCTCTCTCAAACCATTACGGGTAGAAGTTGTCCGTCCGTCTGTGCTGGTTGCGCCTCCGCGTGCCGCTGGCGCGTTTGAGGGCTTCGCTGCCATCTGCGAGCGGGCCCCGCTCCCCGAGGCCGCTGTAGCGTAATGCGGGGAGCCACGTGCGCTTCGGGATGCCAGGACTCTCCGACATGGATCCTATGAGGAATTTAAAGGAAATGCTGCCTCGTGGCGAACGCCAGGCATATGCCCAGAAGCCAACCCTACCCTGGGCTGCATCCCCCGCAGCGTGGCCAGCGGCAAGGGAGGGGGTTGTGCCCCTCTGCTCTGCTCTGGGGACACCTCCCCTGGAGCCCTGCGTCCAGCTCGGGAGCCCTCAGCACAAGGAGGACATGGAGCTGTTGGAGCGGGGCCAGGGGAGGGCTACTAAAATGCTCCGAGGGCTGGAGCCCCTCTGCTCTGAGGCCAGGCTGGGAGAGTTGGGGGTGTTCAGCCTGGAGCAGAGGAGGCTGCGGGCAGAGCTGAGTGCGGCCGCTCAGGGCTTCAAGGGGGCCCAGAGGAAAGGGGGGGACAAGCTTTTTAGTAGGGCCAGCTGGGACAGGACAAGGGGGGATGGCTTTAAACTGAAGCAGGGGAGGTTTAGACTGGATCTAAGGCAGAAATTCTTTACAATGGCAGGGGTTGCCCCGAGAGGGGGTGGAGGCCCCATCCCTGGGACCATTCCAGGCCAGGTTGGCCGGGGCTGTGAGCAACCTGATGTGGTTCAAGGTGTCCCTGCTCCTGCAGGGGGGTTGGGCTGGGGGACCTCCAGGGGTCCCTTCCCACCCAAACTATTCCATGATTCTATGCCACCTTTGAGCCCCGGTGCTGCTGGAGCCGGTACGGGAATGCTTTGTCCTGCCTCCTCCGAAGTAGGCATTTGTGTGTGCGTGATGGCAAACATACCTGTAAGCTTTTGGCATCCCATGGGATGCGGCGCTTACCTGCTGGATGGTCAGGGAATGAGTGAAAGCTTCGCCGTGGAGCCCGAGTCCTGCTTGTTCTCCCCGTGTAGGGGATGTGTGAATTCTGAAAGGAGACAGAGCAGGAAGGTCTTCTAGTTAAATCTGGCACTGCCCGCAAGCTCTGCTTGTAGCATCCTTGGGGAAAGTTGCAAGCCGTTTTTTGCCTGGCAGAGCTGAGACGATGGCTCACAAGTCCAATATGACCTTCTCCGTGAGCTCTGAGGCACGTCACGCGTCCTGAGCAAGCTACAAGTACGGTATTTTTCCACCACCGCCACATTTTCTTCCTGAAAGTCAAAATGTAAATTTTTTTATTACCCCTCGTGAATGTGACAAAGTCCTATTTAAAAATGTAAAGACTCCCATCTTCACATGCACCATAAAGGCCTTTGCGTTCCACGCGAAGCCTCCAGACTCTTGATTTATTATCGAGCTACAACGGCTGGAGCAGGAGAGCAAAGTTAAACCTACCAAAGTGGCTGATCTGACAAAATTAACAGTTGTCGGCAGCGGAGAGGGGAAGCAACTGAAGGCGAATGTTAATTCTCAGCAAACTGTGGCATGGGGAAGCGAAGTTGACTTCACACTCCAGTTGCAAAAAGCCTCCTGCAACCCCACGGGGGATGCCCGGGAGCTGGAGCAGGAGGCGGCGGCGCTGGGGAGAGATCGCAAGGACCCAGCGCAGCCTTCCTGGGGGGAGCGGTGGAAATAAAAAGGGGAAAAGCCTCACAGAGTCCAACTCACTCGCTCTGATGGAGTGAGATTATTTTCTTCAGGAGGAACAATTGTGCAGGGGTCTTGGGCAGCGTTCCCATCGGTATTCGATGTAACTCGATGGGTGCAGAGCTGGAGAATTTTAGGCTCAGACAAGGAGAGAGTTTGGGAAGGGGAAAAAAAAGGCAAGCCTGAGTTGTTGGCAGTTTTTTCTGTGGTTGTTTTTTTTTCTTGTTTTGTTTGTGGTTGGTGGTGTGTTTTTTGGTTGGTTTTTTTTTTTCAGTTTGAGCCCAGCACTGAAGCTCCTGACATATTTTTTCTGAACCGACAGGAGGGGGCAGATGTCATATCTTGAAAGTGGATCTGAGATTTGGGGGATGAGGTTAATTATGGGGTTATTTCTTAGGAACTTGTGAATTGAAATCTTTTGCTGAGTGGGCTGAGTCTGCAGCGAGCGGCACAGAAATCTGGAGCCCTTGTCTGACAACAGGGTGACGCCTGCGTTTGGGGGAATTGTTTATAGAGGGCCAGGGTTAAAGCAGTTTCTGAGATGTTTGCTGTCGCTTTCCAGGCTTCAGGCATCTCTCCTCACCTTGACTTGCAATTTTTGTGGCTTTCTTGTACGCAAATGGCTGTGCCATTCCAACAGGGCCCCTCTTCGGATATTTGTGGCGTTGCTGGCAGGAACCAACCCTCCGGTGAGCTGGGAATTTTCCACACGTTTCGCTTGAACGGCTTTGATAAAACAAATGACTTCCTAGGTGGATGTTTTGGAACCAACCCACCCCTTTTTCCAAATGGCACGTCTTGAGTTTGTGAAACAAAACGTGTGAGAACTTGGCTGGCCAACCTCTTACTGGAAAACACGGGTCGTGGTTTGGATGAAAAGCTCTTTGCGAGACTCTGAAGGAAGATGCTTCCCTGCTAATCCTGTATGAAAAAAGGAAAAAGGTTAACGCAAGATGAATTGAATTATATTAGTGAAAATTGCATCATTAGAAGAAGCCTCTTCCTGCAAAATGCACAAATACAGCTGAATTCACAGATGCATTAGGGTCTTCTGCACCAGGAATATTTGTCATCTGGGAGGAAAGTGGAAGAGGCTTGTTGTTCGATGCCTGACGTGTCACTGCATGCTGTGAAGTGCAAATAGAGGAAGAAAAATTAACACATAAAAGAAATGTACTGTTTCTGCAGGAAAATTAGCTAGCTAAAGCTGAGGGAGCTGGCTTTTTAAATAAAAAAAAAATAGCGGTGGAAAATAGCAGCAGTATTTTTGCTTTGCTGGGGTGAAAAAAAGCGCAAGTTTTTATATTGCAACTTGCAGTGCTCTGAGCTGGAGGAGATAAGACTTTGCATGAGAGGCAAAAATACTTGCTAGAAATGCGTAAAACTGGAACAATCCTGCAAGCCCTTTACAGAGCTGTAGTTCTCCAGCGAGTACCAACTGCAAGGCTTGTGCAAGAGTGAGGAAGAGGGAAAGAGGAGGAGCTGAGCACTGTTGCGTTGGTTTAGACATCAGGAAAAATTCCTTCCCCAAAGGGCTGTCAGGCTCTGGAACGGGCTGCCCAGGGAAGGGGTCGAGTCCCCAACCCCGGGGGGATTTAACAGCCGGGCAGAGGCGGTGCTGAGGGCCAGGGGTTGGGGGTGGGATGGCAGGGGTAGGGGAACCGTTGGGCTGGGGGAGCTTAAAGGGTTTTTCCAACCAAACGATTCTATGATTCTATTGCATGCATGGGTTGCTCTCTGGAGGAGCTGGACCCCGGCATCCTGCCTTCCCTCATCCTCTCCCCTACCCACTTACGCCGGTAGAAAGGGGGTCTCAAACTGTTGATCAATTGTGTAACAAAATACTGAGTGTAAAAGAAATAATCTAATTATCCTATTATGAGCCACTATGGGTACTTTAGATCCATTGTGTGTCTGTTTCTTGTCTTCATTTTGTTTTTTAAAAAGGATTTTGGAGGCTGATTGACTTCTTGACTCATCCCTTGATATGATCAGCCCGTATGGATTTAGTTGACTTCAGGGTGAGTTTGTAGGATTGAGCAGGATTGAGACTCTGAAGAGTAGAAACTTGTCCCTGGCTTATGTTCCCAAAAACCTGGGTGAGGGGGAGCGAGTGGTTGGTTTGCTTTTGGCCAGCCAGGATTAGAAGCTGTCAGGTAGTGGAGCTGTGCCGGAACAGGAGCAGGGGAATGAACGTGGCTTGTTGACCTTGGTTTTCGAAAAGCAAACACTGGGAAGGCAATGTTGTAGGTGTTAAAATATAAAATTAAAATAAAAAAATCAACTTGCCTTATCCTTGTTACCATGAAGAATGGATTAGCGTCCTCTGATCTTATAGTCCATTATGAGTTTGTTTTGTTTGGTGGCTGATCAAGCCTTCATGCAGCACACGAGCTGCAGTGTGGAGCTGGTCCTTGCAAGCACAGACCAGAGACACGCACCACGATTCAGCCATGTCTGCTCGCTGCGCCCTTGAGAATGACTGCAAGCAGCGCAAACCCCTCAGTCGCGTATGTCCTGATGCTGTAAAAGGAGATGAGCGGAGCGTGGTGCTACCCTTCCTCCTCCTGCCCCTCTGGGAAGCGCCGGGAGCCTATTAACTTCACAAGATGTTGGATGCCCGGAGCCTCTGTGGCTGAGCTCCAAGCCTTTAAAATGTTAGCCATAAAGCGTTTCTACCAGCACAGATTTGAGAAAGACATTAAGCCTATTTCATTAGCCTTCTATGTTGACGTTAGCAGTGAAGGCCCTCGGAATGGTTTCACTCCTGAACACCTCTGTGTTGCCTTCTCAGCCACTTGAGGTCCTGATAGAAGTGCCTCAGAGCAAGGTACGCTGGTAAGGCTTCTGTCTTTATTGTCAGGATTACGTTGTATGTTTGCATCAGGTTTTTTTGAGTGAGGTAGGAGAGGACTGCGTTACCAAGGAATTTCTTTGGCTGTGAAATTAAATAAATGTGAAGCTATGTCCCAAGAAAACAAATACCAGCTCTCCGCAGTGAAATACATCTGGTATAATCTAGCAGCTTCTAGTTACGTATATGGGTTATTACAGGAGAAAGGCTTTGCATCTGACCAGCATCTTGGCCTTTTGATAAATTAGGATGATGGAGGTGACTTTCCAGCAGGAAGATTAGAAAGTGGCAGCTATGATTTGTCTAATATTTTTTTTTTCCAGGTCTGCTGCCTGGCCCAGGTGAGAAATCATTTATTACAGAGCCAGGCTGCTGTTGCAGGGTGCTCGCTGGCTGTGGTGCGCAATGCAGCGGGCAGGGTGGTGGGGCACGTGGTAGGATTTGGATTTCAGCCTCCTGAGGAATGGGGAAGCCTTTCCTAGCATGGAGGACCTGGCTGTAAGGAAGGGCTTGTGGGGTCTGGAGCACAGGGAGCTGCACCGTGCGGGGAGGAGAAGCCTCCTGTGTGTTTGCATCCCCTCGGGTCTGTGGTGGGGCTGGACGTTGGCAGTCTGCTTGGAGCGGGGATGTTACCAGGCCTTTATTCAGACTGGTGGGGCTCTGGTTTAAAGGAATGTGGCTATCAGCCTGCGGGGACCACAGGCGCATCCCTTCGCAAGGGCTAACCGCGAGGTTAACTGCCTTCACCCTGCCATGGTTGGTGTATGGTTGGCAACTGCAGCACTTCTGTGCTGAACCTGGAGGTGGCCAGTGGTCAAAATTTCACAGCTCTACTGCGATGTGCCAAGTCGAACCTCTTAACCTCCTGGAGATGCTGCTGGCGCCTGCGAGGGGTGTGAGCGCACAGCGCTTGGGCAGGAGCCTCAGGCTGCTTGCAATTGTCAGCTGGTGGGGACCAGAGTCCAAGTGATTGAATGAGGCTTAGTTTGGATCACAACAGTATCCCTTTTTACTCCATGGTCTGTCTAAGCTTGTTCCCTTTAAACCTTCCCTCTAAGCTTGAAGCGTGGACTTTAAGCGGTAGACGAGCGAGACATCTCTGTGTCCCTGCTTCCCCCATCCCGGTACAACAGGACCTCATCCTGGCCCCGGCGTGATACTGTGCCAGAATTCTGGTCTTTGCAAGGCAAAGGGCACAAAGGGGCAAGGGAAGACTTGCTCGAGACCTCCTCCTGGCAGTTGCTTTTAATTGCAAATGGTGTGATTTTTAAAAAAGGGGGAGGGAGAGCTCTTGCTTCAGGCTAGGGAGCAAGAGATTGAAAGCTCGCTGCTGTGGTCATCGCAGGTGAAGAATAAGTCATAAATGATCCAAGGGCAAAGGCCAAATATAGACGGATAACTGCATTGTTCCTGCAGCCTTGGGAAGGACCTTGGTGCTGCTCTGTGCTCGAGGCGCCCGTGGGCTTAACCCTTCCCTGCTCAACGCTGCCGACAGTCGGCTCATTCCAACAGAGGGTGCCCTGCGGTGTTCGTCTGGGTGTCGACGTCCGGCCAGGCTGTTGGGTCATGAATCTCTTGCAGAAGACCAAAGCCTGCTATGGCGACAGCAAGGGAAAAGAGGAAGCGCTCTCTTCCTATCGCTTGAGTAAATACACGGGGTTGTGGTTTTGAAATGCCTGGGAATATTTGCTCCAAAATGTCCTGCGGTGAATACCTTTTTCTGTCCTTTTCCCAGGCGAGTTAATGTAGTTGCCTCGGTTTATCCTCTCAAAATGAGCACCATAAAGTTAGGGAGCAAACCTTATGGTAAATTCCTCAGAAGCTCAAATCCCTGTACTAAAGGCTTTGCTTTTGGTCCAAGCGTTGGACGGTTGCAGGTCCCCAGCGTGACGCTGTCTCACCAAGGTTGAGCCTCTGGGGCAGGATTGGGATTTCCTTGTAAACCGGTGGGTCACGTCTGCTCCCCTGGGGGCCGGAGGCGTTGGGCACTGCTTAGCTTCTCTTCTTTCCTCTTACTTGTATCTGTCAGCCTCTCCTTATACCGGTGTACAGCGTAGATATTCCCTTACACAGAATCACAGAATGGCAAGGGTTGGAAGGGACCTCAGGAGAT
Organism: Gorsachius magnificus; assembly: GCA_034008185.1. Taxonomy (NCBI): domain Eukaryota; kingdom Metazoa; phylum Chordata; class Aves; order Pelecaniformes; family Ardeidae; genus Gorsachius; species Gorsachius magnificus. Next base: position 12,276,624 of record CM067096.1, read on the forward strand.
CACCCAGTCCAACCCCCCCTGCTCAAGCAGGGTCACCTAGAGCATGTTACACAGGACTTCATCCAGGTGAGCTTTGAATATCTCCAGAGAAGGAGACTTAGACGCGGTCTCACAGCCTTACGTACAACCTGTGAAAAACACAGGCTGGTTGAGTTGTGCAAAGTGGCGCCGGGTGAGGTGTGAGAGCCAGCAGGGCTGTTACACCCCCTTGCCTCCTTTTGGGGGACGGAGTGCTGACCAGGACCCAATGCTCCTGCCTGCCCCCTCAAAACATCAAACTGGAGCTGAGGTACTTGTCCCCAAGGCACCCTGGGACCCAATGCTCCACTCCTCCCACTCCTGCCTGTCCCCTTGAAGTGTCAAGCTGGAACTGAGGAACTCGTCCCCAAGGTGCCCTGGCATGGAGAACAGGCTCGCCACGGCCAGGCTGATCGCCTCCCAAAATCCTGACCCCGTTCCTCCAAGTGGAGCACTCGTGCTGAGCGCCGGGGCCACCTCCCGCCCTCCTGGACGCCTTTCTGCAGCTGGCACTGCCGGCATCCATCCGTCACTGTCCGTGGTTAATGCTCAAGCCGGCCGTGGCAGGCGGCCAGCAGCCATGATACGATCTTCCTGGAGGAGAGAGAAGCTTGTTGGCTTTGTAACTCCGCTTGCCACCCCTCCCCCTCCCCGCTCTAAATGAAATGCCTTTCATCTTTAAAAGAAAGTGTAAAGAAAGCAATTCCCTTAAAATATCGGAGCTGGTGCAAACAGTACTGCGGGCTGGCTGCAGGGCTGGGCTGGTCTTAAAAGCGCAGGACCTTGCAATGGGCTGGGGTCCTCCGAGCGAGGTTCTCCTGCCAAAGTCCCCTTGGCGCTCTCCTGACCCTTCCTCTGGGATGCGGCTGTTGGCTCGGTGTCCCCTGAGCCGCAGGTGTAGAGTCCCCTATGCCTCAGTTCATCCTTTTCTTCTGTTTTACCGATGGTAAAAGTTCTTCAGCACCTGGATTTGTGCATCACCAGGGCGGACACGTGGAGGGGTGGGCAAGAGCAAACCTTGCAGCCTGAGAACAAAAGGGAGCCGAGCCCCAGTACCTTCCACGTGCTAGAATTAATTTTACTGTACGGGCCAGCGAGGTGTTGCTCTGCTAGGAATTAGTATTTATCCGTGGGGGGGTGGGTTGCTGTGGCAATTCCATTGTGGGTGGTTTTCTTCCATATTTGAACCCATTGATTTTTTATTTTTTTTTTTCTGGACCAAAATTATCTCAGCATCAGTTTCACCAAAGTTTAATGGAGGTGCGCTAGGGAAAGAGGATGCTTTAGCCTGTTATCTTCCAGGAGAGGCAGTGGCAGGATTTTCTCTGTTTATTGCCAGGCAGACTAGAAGCTGGCTGCTTTTATGCTTAAAAAATTAAAAAAAGCCCTTTACTTTTGATGGGGGTCAGCAAGGGGTACAGTGGTGTGAGTGCACATTTCTTTCCTTTCCATGCCTCGTGCTGCCGGGATACTGGGGGAGCAAGAAAGCTCTGTAGGGAAAAAGAAACGCACGCCTCAGCCTGTCGCCGAGCCCCGGCGTTGCTGCGGCAGTCCTGTGCCCTGCATGCATTATTCCTCAAATCAAAGGAGGGATCGGCAAGAAGAATGTTTAACTGGAGCCTGTGATCCTCAGGTGTGACACCGGGGGCCCCGCCGCAATGAGATGCAGAGTCATGCTCGCTCCGAGACGCAGGGTTAAAGATTTGCTTGGGGCCAGTCAATAGCACGCACTGAGTATCTTCCTCAAGAATGTGTCTGCTCTTTTCCTGCCTCCGAGTAGCAGCACTTGAGTCTCAGTCCCCTACTTGAATCACTGCACTATCTCCACTTCATCAGAAACCAGAGAGTCGAGTCTTTGATGATTGTTGTGACTCACGGTGTCACAGAACTACTTACCCTGTGATTTCAACTTTAATCACTGATCCGCTATCTATAGAGCTGCCTGTGGAACAGTTCAAATTGTAATTATAGGAAGCTCATCTGCTGCAAGCCACAAAGCAGGCTTTACCATATGCCTTTAAAGGTGAACTAATGTCACGATGAAATAACTGTGTTTTGCCGCAGATTGATACCGCTGGCTGGGAAGTTAACATACGGGATGAAAGCTCTGACATTTTGCAAGCTACACTATCGCTCTCCAAGTCATGTTAACCTAACATTCCCCGTTGTTTTACAAGGGATCTGCAGGTAACGGAGAAGTGGCCTCAGACGCCAGGGATGGGGAGGGGGCACGGTGCCGGGGGATGTGCTGAGCAGGGTTACAGTGCCATACCTCTGCAATACAGGCTCAAGAATGGCGAAGTGTTCTTCTCCCTTGCTCCTCACCTGACCTTGACATTTATTTTGGTCTGTCTTTCCCAGCCTTTGCAAGGTATTTGCTAATTTTCTTTTTTCAGGGTACTACTGGCTGCCTCTACCTCCATCCCTGTGCTCTCAGAAACCTTTTCTGGGCCTGTTTTGGGTCTCCCCTTGCTAAAAGCCCTGGCAAGGCTCTGCCCCGTGCTAGGTGTTCCCCATGCTTACTAATGAGAAGAGTATTTTTACTCCTAAAAGCTTGGTGGTCGTATACAGGGGAGATATAGGGTAGGACATAAGTGCAGGGAAGTGACTTTCCCAAAATCTTAGTCAAGGTCCACGCAGGGGTTTCTGCAGCTATTCCCCCACGTTACGTGGGTGTCTGCAGCATCTCGCTTCTCAAACCCACAAGAGATGTCAGAAGCACTCACAAAATCAACTCGCTCCTATCATATGCTATAGGAAGCGTTATTTGCTTTCCCAGCAGCGAAATGGGAGCTGCAAGGCACAAAGCGGTTAAGACCTCTTTTCCAAGGCTCCGTGGTGGAGTTGGGAATGGTCTCCCAGTCTCTTTCCAGCTGTGCAAGGCCCAGTGTTCAGGCTGGGCTTTCAGGTAGAGACCTCCCCCGTTCCTTGTATCTGCAGCTCCCGGTTTGAAGAGGAGCAAAGTGGAGACGGCAAAGCGAGTTTGATGCAAGAGGTCTTTCAAGATGCCTTCAAGAGGAGTGAACAGTAACGTGGTCAGATGCGGTGGAGGTGGTCGTGCTCCTGATTCTTCACTAGCCGCCTCCTCCTCCCCAGACATGGATGCATTTCAGTAGTTGCAGCTCCACATTTGAAGGGATGTTTGGGAGCTGGAAGGACCTGTGTCAGTGCAACCCAACCTTCTCTCAGTACCCTTTCTTCTGCTATTCTCTTAATTAAGCTTTTGCCATAAAGTAGGGAAATGAGATCTGCAAGTCCAAAGTTGGCGCAACCCCTCGTGACTCCTGGACCTCCAACCCTCTGCCTGTGCTAAACCGCTTCTCTTTCCCCCTGCAACTGGCCACATAAAGATAAGTAACGAAGATGGTTTTATGGCAAGCAGCTGGGGAAAATCACGTTGCTTCAGTTTCCATAAAATAGCCGAGCCTCAGCTTTTTTATCCTGCCCATTCGCACATCCACCATAAAAGGGACATCAGTTATAAACATTTCCTGTTTGTGCATACAGTCTTCCAGTGCTTATGATGTATAGACTGACAAAAGGCTTAATGCTTTGAATATATAAAACACAAGGCCTGTGCAATGGAGGGTGACAGTTGCCCTTTAATGTTCTGCTTTTTAAAGATCAGGGTAGAGTTCAGAAAGCATAGTCATGAGGTTTAATGATTTAATGGGGACGACTGGGGAGCAAAAATAGTTACTACACCCTGGGGAAAAGTGGTTCCTCATACATATTACTTTAGCCTAATGGCCTATGAATGCTTCCTCTGTGGCATAGGAGGGTGTCACGGTACATAGACTCTATAATACTGAATGGGTTGATTAAATGCATATTAAACAATACTAAATTGGAAAAAAAAAAAAGGCGCCACCAACTGTATTTATTCTGTTCTTAGAAAATGTTGTTACTCATTCAATTTCATTTGTGATATTATTATAATTTTCCCCCCATTTCGTGCTCGTCTCAGAGAGAGGGAGCCAAGTGTAAACACAGCTGATGGGTCGGAGGCGGCAGAGTTCCCGTCGAGCGGTGGATGGGGAGGTGGGGGCGCGGGCGCTGGTGCTGTGGGGCCAAGCGGGACCCAGCTGGGGGCCGGTGGAGGTGGGCTGAGCAGCCTCTGTGCCTTGGAGATGGCTGCAGGTGGGATCTTCCGAAACAGGCAAAGTGTTTGTCTGGAAAATGGCTTCTTGCTTCTCTACCTCCACGCTAGTGCAGGTCCCCGTTCCTGTGCTTTGTGTGTTCCCCTTGCTCTCTGCCCAGACCAAGGGCTTTGTGTTTGTTCTTTGGTGACCCCGCTGTGTAACTCAGCGGTGCCACCTCCCTGCGACCCAGTAAATGCTCCTGAAAGGAGGTTCGTAGAGAGGTGGGGGTCGGTGTCTGCTCCCAGGTAATGGATGATAGGATGAGGGGAAACAGCCTCAAGTTGCATCAGAGCAGGTTTAGATTGGATATCAGGAAAAATTCCTTCCCCAAAAGGGTTGTAAAGCACTGGAAGGGGCTGCCCAGGGAAGGGGTCAAGTCCCCATCCCTGGAGCAATTTAAAAGCCAGGCAGACGCAGTGCTTAGGGCCAGGGTTTAGTGGTGGGATGGCAGGGGTAGGGGAACGATTGGGCTTGATGATCTTAAAGGGCTTTTCCAACCCAACCGATTCTATGATTCTATTTTGTCACCGAATCAAAGTCACAGTTGACTTGAGGAGTCCAACTGTCCGTCCCTTCCGCGAGTCCAGCGCAGATGGTGGCGAGGGCAGCCCCCGTGTGTTCAGCTGCACTCTCGGCTGCCGGGCTTTGCTTCCCCTGCCTGACCTTAACTGCACTGGTGATGTCCTGGCGTCTCCTGTTAACGATTGCGCGGAGCCTGAGCTGCCTTGCTTGCTGGGAGCCAGACTGGGACAGTGGTGGGTGCAGGAGCAAGCCCAGCCCGTTTATAGGCAGTTTTCAACTAAATATAAACAGCACCATATACACCAGCACTTTCAAACGTGGCTTTAGGACCAAAAAAAAAAAGGACATGAGTGTATGCTATTGCTAATATCTCCCAGTTCTGAATATCTGTGCAAATTTACAATTTTCTAGACAGAGTGTTTTTCTAGCCATGACCTGTTAATATTACGTGAATTATTAGAGATTGTAAGCGGACTGATTAAGCCTGATCTTTTTGGAAATCATCTGACAGTTCTGCCCAGGTGTTTTTATGCCGTAGCATTGTCCTGTGTGGGATATTGAATTAATGATCTCCTGTATTTCATCTCTGGCATGTATATTCCCTTCCAGGTCTTGTTACCTCAATGAGCGAAGTAGCTTTTTTCCTACAGCCCTTCCACCTGTGTGGATTCGGTGGTTTGTTTGCTCTTTTTTTACTGCTTCAATCAGTTGCTTTATTCTGCCCTTCGTAGTTTCGAACACAATTTACAGTTCTCTGTCCTGCAGAAGTAGCTGGAGCGCTGAACGCTGGAGAGCAACCCCGAATTAAAGGGAGAGGAGAAATTGCCTTTGTAATAAGAACTGCAGTAGGGTTTCAACCAACAGAAATAATTTGTCTGGAGGAAAAAACGCAGTCGGGAGGCACGAGCGGAGGGTCGCAGGTGTCGTTTGGGTCTATAGGGTTTGTGGGACTCTCGCTCAGAGGCATCTTCTCTTTGAAGTCCTGCTGACTTGTCAAGAAGAGCGTTCAAATATTTACTCACATCCGCTATGTGAACTGTTCGATGCGTTCTGGGAGTGCGTGAATGTGAAAGGAAGAGTCTTTAAGGCTACCTAATGGCTCTGAAATGAGAATGTCATAGGTTGTGGCTCCCATGACGGCTCCTCAGATGTCCACACCCGTCTCGGGCCTAGTCCTAAAAACTTTCTCCGTATCTCTGTAGTTTGAGGTGGCTTTAAGCATTTGCCTTGGTCAATGAGTATGGCTGGAAGCTTGTATTCTCTAGATTTCTGTCTCTGACGATACTTTTATGGGTTGAGCACCTGGCGATGCTGCGGGAGGGTCCCATACCCCGTACGATGATGAGCTGCAGGCAGAGCCTCCTCTATGGCCCATGAAATTCCCTCAAATGTAAACAGTCATCCCAGCGGCCACAGAACGGACCTTCTCTCCCCCCCAACAATTTATTATTGATAGAAACATTTTATAAATAAACATCTCTAGGTAACATAGGCCATAAAATATCTAATTATAGATTATTGGATTGAACATTTCTTGCTTCAATTAAGCGATAGGGTTTTTCCCCTCAGGAAGCCAGCTCAATGCTCTTTCTGGGGAAATTATGACTATTTATTCTATGTTCTATAGGTGATGTCTTTTTATGTTGTTAATAAATAAACAGTGCAGTGCTTTACCCTAAATAAAACTAATGGAGGTCAGGCTTTGCATTTATTTTTGTTTTCCTGATCAGATCTCTCCTGTCTGGTGCTCTGCAGCTTTGGTGCGGTCATCTTTGTAATGAAGGAAATGAAAGAAAAAGGGAATGAAGAAAAATGTGTAACGACTTGGAGGTCTACGTTCTTGTACCTCCCTCATACCAGATGCATTTAGATATTAAAAAAGAAGGCTGAAAACACAGAATTCGGCCCTGGTGTGGAATTTCAGTCCCATTCATTCTTTGGGCAGGTGTTCTGGTCTTTAGATTTGGGAGCTTGATTTGAGCTCCTGAGAGTTGGTGGCCTTTTTCTCACAAAATTTGCCTTTAGCTCTGGGTTTGAACTCCCCCGAAGTGGCTGTGGTTTTTCTTGGTTTAAGTCAAGAGCTCAGGCTTTGGCCCATCTATTCCAAGTCTAGAAAAGCTCTGCAGCTGGGAGCTGGCCTTTGTCTCTGTCACGAAAGGCGGCAGCTGGAGAAACCCAGTTGAGCTGGGATGTGTGGGTTGGTTGTTTTCCGAAAGAGATGCTGTAGGTCAAGCACCCGTCTGGTCAGAGCAAGTCTCTGGCAGAGCACGGTCAGACCAGGCGATGCCCTCGTGGGTTTAGTACCTGGGAGCCGCTTGCTCTGTCCTCCCGCTCCAATGCGTGTTCCCTTCCAGCCCTCCTCTCTCCTGGGTAATGTGGGAACCTCCAGGAGCTGGAGCTAAAGCCAAGCTACCTGAAGGGACTTGAAACACGACAAGCTGAGCTTGTGTGCTTCTGGATTTCCATTGCATCTTTCAGATGGGCCTCCCTGTAATTTCCCCTCGGCCGGCGAGCGTGGCGGCAGGGCAGCCTGTGCTGGCAGGAACGCATCAGCCCGCTCCGAGGTCTCGGAGAGGAGCGCGGCTCTGAGCCCTTCTGCGCCCTCGTCCTGGGTGGAAGGGGAGAAAGTCCTAATCAGGGAGCTGCAGCCTTTCTCTCGCTCCCTTACCTGCCATTTTAAACAAATGCAAATTAAACCCCTCCATCGGGTTGGTTCATTCCCTTCCTTCATGTAACTGATGTTATTGGATTTTTATGCAGCACATTACACCCTGAGCCATGTCTTCTACTATTTTGCTTTCAAATTGTATCTCCTGCCATTTGTGTCACATTTAAAATGCTAACAGTATAGAATGTCATTTACAGAATCGGGGCGTTTGCTGCGGAAAATTAATTTGACTTATTCCTTCTGCCTGTTCCTATCTCCAGGCCAATATTATGCTACTCATTCTACAAGAGTAATACTTAATGAATAGGACTATTAATAATGTCAAGGTCCATGGGGGTCTTATGGGTAACGGATAGGCGTAGACTGTAAGGGGGCAGTCACCTGACTTCGGTTAATGTTCCATGAAAATATCAGGCAGTGCAATGTAATTATGGAGCAGAGGATAGTAAAAAAGGCAGGGAACTTGGAGTTTCTTAAATATTTTTTCAAATTAGTCAGTGCCTTTTCGGTAATTTACCTGAACCTTCCTTAGACCAGGTGTGAAAAGTGTTTAAAATTCCAATGGAAAACCCAACAACTAGGTACCTAATTCATAAAAAATAAAATAAAGTGTATGGTCAGATGAGTTTGCAGCGCTAGGCAGGAATTGTGTGTGTTTGGCATCGCACGAAAGGGTGCGGGATGCGTGTGCACGTCAGTCCTGCTTGCCAGAAATCAGAATGTGAGGAAAGGGGGATTCGGTTGGGTTGGGTTTGTTGGGGTTTTTTTTAGCATGTACGTGTCTCTAGGATTTAAAAAGAGATTAAAAACTCTTGGGGAAAACACAAAATCAACATTTATAATGGGAACAAATAAGGAACAGAAGAAAAAAAAAAATAATCTTTTTGCTGCTATTTATTGTGCTACTCGTTGTGAAAATACCGGCCGCGGCGAGCGGGCTCGAGGCACGAGCGTGGGCAGGGGGCATGGCAGGGCAGCGCTCGTTTTTCTCCCCACGCTCAGAGCTGCCAGCAATGCTAATGCAAGTGTCACCACGTGCTGCGGGGGGGGAGCTGCTTTCAGGGCCTAATCCTGCACTTGCTAGAACCGTTTTTGTTTTTTTTTTTTTTTTTTTAAGTGAGTCTAATGGGTTGTTATTTAGTTCTCTGTCTTTCCTTGTTTCTAAAACCTTGTGTCTAGAGGTACGTTCAGAATTCTTGGGCACGTGTGCAAGAGGAAAGGGATGAGGAAATTGGCTACTGAGATGCTGCTTCTCCGAGCAGACTTTCACCTTTTGCCATCGTTTTTGGTAGTTACGTGAGAAAAATGCGATACGGCAGCTAAATCTGAAAAAGGGACCTTTGGAGACCTGTTTGGTTGTTACATACTCTTGGTTCTCTGCCTGAAAACTGGATGCCACCTAGCTCTCTGCATTGCATCTTTCTTCATTTGTCTTTGTCTTGCTCTTGGGACCATCGAGACTGAGGGAGCAGGTTGTAAAATTAAGGCCCCTGATTTCCAAAGAGCAAGTGAAACGGGCTGTGAAAAGAGCTGGTGTTACGCAGCAAAATAACTTTGCGTCTACTGTCTTCCTTTCCCAAGGAATTAACCGTTTCCAGATCCAGGCTGTGTGCTGAAGTTATATTAGAAAAACCAGAGGTTGTGAGCCAGGTTGGGTCACGTTGCAGTGAAAGCACCAGGAGTTGATGTTGGCTGAGGCTTGGGGTTCTGCCTCCCTGTGCCTGGTGCCCCAAGGAGCTGCTGGTGGCTGGGGCATGACCCAAGAAACCTCTCCCACCTCTCTCCAGCAGTTGGGAGCTGCTGTGGCACCTAGAGGACCTCAGGCCTCATCAGATGGAGGGGCGGTCTGGTCTGTCCCACCACGCCACGGCTGACAGCAGCGGCTGCGTTAGTACAGAGCAGGGCAGCAGCGAGTCGCTCCATCTGGCTGGGCTAGAGGTTGAGTGTCTGCTCGACGCCTCCAGGTTGGAGGAGGGGAGGATGATGATACCAAAAGCTCTGGCGCAGGAAGGTCTTTCTCAGCCTCTGACCATGCGAGTTCTCAGGAATTATTTGAAAGCAAAACTTTTCTCTCTCCCGTTTGCGGTTGACGGGGTCTGTGCGTGGGGGACTGAGGTCAGCACCCACATGGAAGCAGAACACCTTTGCAGTAATTGAGCGCCGGCCGAGCTTAGCATAGCACGTTGGGCTCCCCTTTGGTTCCTCCTACCCCTCTTCATCCTCTTATTATTGTTATTTTTTCCCCTCGAAGAAGCTTTATTCATTTCTGAAGCGTACATTAATATCAGCAGCATTAGGCAGCCCCAGTACGTCTCGTTGCTGTGTGTGGCTCACTAATTCTCACTATTAGGCCACCTGCTGACAACTCCCGAATGGAGCCGTATCCCTCTGTCAGAGTTCGCCATGAATAAACATGAAAGAGACAAATGAGGCAGCGTTGGCGGTTGCTTTGTAGCCAGCCGTGCGTTATTCCTTGCCCGGTGCCTGCACACAGATGGCTGGGCTTTGGTCGGTAGGTGCACATTGACCTCCTGGTGGGGTGGCTTCTCCTTGGTACTGGTTTTGGGGGGAGTCTGCTCAGATGCAGAGGCTGGCATCCTCTTCCCAGCACCCGGGAGCCCAAACTGTAAATGATGTGGTATAGCCACACTTGGATTGGCAAACCAAGCGTGCTTCCTGCAGCTTTTTGGAACCCCTGTAAGCACACGTGCCACTAGGTTTCTTGAATTCAACTTGTGTGAACTCTAAGCAGTTTCAGTAAAACCAGTGAAGTGACTCTGGATTCTAACTTGCTTTCATTCCCAATGGTGCGAGGTTGGGAGAGGTGGGTTCACTGACAAGCGTAGACTTGTGAGGAAGCTGGCCGTCATCAGCAAGCGGTGCTGGTCAGGAGCTTGAGGAGCCTCACAGACCCTCCCAGCTGTCTCTTGGAAGATGCTTTCATGGCTGAGGCAGGAAAAGATCTCCTTAGATTTTGAGATGGTGAAAGAGGCAACAGGTATTTTTGTGGCGACCCGCAGAAGCAGTGCTGCCCATGCCCCTGTTGGCTCTGCAGCAAAGGAGCTGGAGCTGGGGGGCGCAGGAGCTGGCCTTGGGCCACCGCACAGGTGGAGCCAGTTGAGTGTTTCCCAGTCTCTGTTGCTCCCAGCTTGCTGGTTCATCATGGCAGACAGCAGCTTTTGCTCCTCGCGTACAGCACGAACCTCCCAGTGGGTACAGAAGGCGGGTGCTGCTCTGGGCTGCTGGTCCCTCGGGTCCATAGCCAAAGGGGCTCTGGTCTCCTGGCTTCACTTTGCGGTGAACGCTTAGGCCATGGGGGGCAAGCTCAGCTGAAGGACAGATCTGGAGGGGGACTGGGGTGAAAAATAGTGACTACTTTTTCCTTTACTTTTGGTTCTCTTAAACTTCCTTCAATCAGAAAACTTAGCGGAGGACCAAATACTAAAGATTTGTAATGGTTCTTTGTGGAAAATTCAGTTTTTTCTATTCTTCATTCATTTAAAAAAAAAAGAGAAACTACAAAATATGAACCTCTTACTGAAAATTGAAATGAACTTTTCCTTGAAATTTTCCCATGGTTGAAAAACATCCTCTTTATGATCTAGCTCTTGGAGGAGGAAACAGCTACCCTGACCATCCTTGAGTGGAGAACAGGCATCCAGGGCTTCCTCTTAAACCTGCCCGTTCTGCGTTAACAGGCGTAACGGCTGATTTCTGTAAGGCTTTCTCTCTTGAATCCGGGGTGTCTGATGGGTGCAACAAGGCTAGTGAATAAATTTGTAAGGGGCATCCCCACCGTTGTACCCATCACCCACATCTGTGCATTTTTAAGGCATGGTTTGAACTCCCAGAAGCGGCTCAGAGCTGCGCAGGGGCAGCCAGCCCAGCAGGCTGGTACGGGCAGGGGAATGCTCTAAATCCCTGGAATCAGAAAAGCTCAGGGGCCATATCCACAAACCAACACAGCTGCTTTCCCTTCGACCCCCATCTTCTCCTGCCACTCTTTGATTTCTCCTCTTGCCTCAGATTTACAGCTACCTTGTCCAAATATATTACGGGAAATAAAGGATAAAATGCTTTAAAAACCCACCTTCCCAAGCAGGAGAAGAGGCTTGGGTGAAAATAAACGAGCTGGTTTGTTATATTGCTCAGCCTCTGTCACGTGAAGGTGAGGCCACCTTTTTTATTATTATTATTTTTTATTGCCACCCATTTGCCTTCATTATAATTTATTTGTTAATCCATGCTCCAGCTCATGAATTTTGCATTTGGGGAGGTGGAGGGAAAGGGGAGGGGGACTCAAAGCACCAAAAAAAGCTGCTGGCCCACTTAAAGGTGAAGGACACAGTTGGAGGGCAGGGCTGCCTTCCCGGCCTTCCATCATCCTTTTAAAAGGCAAATATGCAGTCAGCAAAAAAAAAAAAAAAAAAAAAAAAGAAAGGGGGGGGTGGAAAGCTGAAGACTTCCCAATTAATAATTATTCTGATGGCCTCACTGGGGCTCAGAAACTCACAGGTCAGAGAGGACAAATTCAAGCCCCCCCCTTTTACTGAGCTCTTGTCCTCAGGTGAGCCGGTGTTGTGCTTCCATGCCTCCCATGCCAACTTTCCTTCCTTCCTGTTCCCTTTTTATGAGGCATCCTGAGTGTAAAAAATATGGCCTGCCTTTATGGTGCTCCAGCACGAATGAAGCTATAAAATTATGAACAGTTTTTATGATGGCTATTCAGGGGATGCTTTTATATTGATGGTGCGCATGCTGTATCTATCTTTTTTTTCCACCCCCCCCCCCCCCCCCCTTTCTTTTTTGCATCCCTTCTTTCCCTGAAAAAGATGGCATGGGGGGGACGACACACACTGATCTGGTGGGGGGGGGGGGGCCCTGTGTAACTATTTTTCATGCATTTAATATATTAATTATCTGGTAAATGCTCCCTAGGCTGTACTTGGGATGCCGAAGAATGACAGCTTTTCAACGAAGCTCCAAAGGCAGCCCATCAGCCCACAGTGTATTATGTCGGAGAGGTCAGGGTGGGGTTAATGTAACTTTTTATTTGCTGATTTTTCATAGACGGGAGCGGAGCTGGTAAGGGGAAAAAGAGAGAGAGAGACTGAAAAGAAGGTGCAAAAAGAGCAGAGATAATGGCAAGTCCGTTACGTCCCCCTCCTGCCTCCCAGCCCGCTCCATGGCAGATAGGTTGATTATGCAAACGAGAGATGCTTGCAGCCTTCTTGGGCTGCTCCTTCTCCAGGGGCTTCTCTGCAGAAAAGGGGACAAAAGTCTGCGAGGGGAAAGTCTGTCGAAGCGACAACGGCGAGGAGAAATCCCACGTGCGATAACTTAAACTCAAAATAGATCATCTGGCCTCACTGAAAATAGATCTATCTAGGCAAAAAAAAAAAAGGAGGAGGAAAGCTTGGCTGCTCGGGGAGGGGGGGGCGGGGGGATGTGAAGCAAAAGGCGTGAGCAAAATCCGAGCTGGATGCGCAGGAGTGAACCGAATCAAGCCATCCCACTTGGCTTGATTTCTGCCAAGAGGGTGGTCTGGGGCTCGGGTGCTAGGACGGGCCCTGCCAGCCCCCGAAGCGCTGTGAGGATGACTCCTGCTTCCCAGCTCCCTCCCCTCCTCGTGGGAGGGGTGTGGGTCTGGGGCAGCCCCGTCTAACGGCTGGCTGTACCGAGTATTGACCTAAGAGGTGATAGGGGGTTAATTTGCCTGCAAATGATCTCAGGAAAGATATTTTTTTTAAAAAAAATCTTATCTAAATCAAGGTGGAAAAGCTAAAGAAATTTTGAAAGAATTAAACTCTTTTAGTTGGAAATTCTATAGCCAAGTCTGCTGTGACTGTACAGGTGGGTTTGCGTAGCTCTAGCATCTACCCTGCCAGGCGGAGGTAGTTTCATACACAATATAGTGGTTTTCTTTTTTTATTTTGGCCAATAAAAATAATCTTAGTGTTGTATATATTTGGCTTAAAAGTATCTTTTGTCCATGCCATGTGCATTTGAATGAAGATCATGCAGAGGAAGGGAGCGTTCACGTTGTTTCGGCGATACTTCTATTACATTTGGATTGAGTAAAACCCGTCCCACTGAGTGCAATTCCTGCAGCTTTGTTCTTTTTGTTTTCCTTATTTTAATGCTCCGAGCAATCTTAAAGAAGTCGGATTTGGTTATGCTCTATTCTTTGAGGAACCAAACTTGTCCTGTGTCACCCTTCGCTCCTCGAGGGTGCGGGGGGTGCTCGAGCACACCCCAGGCTTGGGCTGTAGGAACGTAGGATGCGAGGGGCATGTGGGTCCCATGTGGCATCCGGGGGAAGAAGCCAGCTCTTGGGAGGCCACTTCACTGGTTATGCTGACACGAGGGTGACGATGGCAGCCAGCGAAGTTGCTCCGGGTGCTTTTCAGCACCGCTCGGCACAGCCGCAATTTGGGGATCAGCTCTACCACGAGCTCAGCTTCAGCTGCCCGACCAGCATAAGAGCACTCCCCGAATGCTTGAAGTTCAGCCTGATTTCCTTGGACAGAAACATGAAGAATTAGTGCGTGCTTTTGGGTTTTAGTGGTTTTTGTGATTTGGTTCTTTTTTTTTCAAAGAGGATATTTGGTTCTGAGGAGGTGGAAGCCGAAAAATGCAAACTGGCAGATTTTGCAGAAGGTGTCGGTCAAGGTGACTGAAGTGGTAGGCTCCAGTTGAGATCCCGAAGGCACGTTAATTATTTTGTGGACATCGCCACGCAAGATATTTCCCCTGTTCCTATGGCAGGTTGTGCATTTCTTACCATCCTTGTGGGTTTTCTCAGTGTGGAAGCAGAAAAATATTTTCCATCAGATTAGTAGTAGGAATGCGATTTTGGTTGGGTTTGCTGGGTTTTGGGCATTTTTTATGTGTGTGTTTGATGTGGTTTGTGGCTTTTTTTTGTCTTGGGGTCTTTTTGTTTGGGTTTGTGGTTTGCTTGGGTTTTTTTTTAAAGCTTGATGTGGCATTCATCATCCAGTATGCAAGTGAGCTTGTTCTGCACTCTTGGAGCAATCTGGCAAACCCAGGGGGTCACCTTCCCCTGCCTTGGCTGGGTGAGGAATACCCCCAGGTGCTCAGGGGGGAAACATATATGGTTTGGGGGGGAACGAGGATGGAGACACCCAGACTGCCCCCAGCAGATGCAAGGGGGACGCCTGCCCCTGGCAAATCAAAAGGAGCCTCTGGGAGGTCAAGGTGGTGTAGCGCAGGTCGCGGCAGCTGAGATACCTGGGGGTGCTGCAGGTTTTCCTGCCTTGATGGTGAAGAAGCGGTGCATGAGAGGTGGATTTTACAGTAACAGCTTGGGCTGAATGCAGGGAAGCTGTTGCCACCTGCAAGCCAGAATTTGGCCTTAGGCACGTGTCCCAGGGTGGAAGAACACGGGGAATGGGCATGAGACATCGGTCTGGGAGTTGGATCCTGCGTGTGCCTGGTCTCCTTGCTATGCAGCCGTTTAAAGCAAAACACTTCGAGTGTTTCTTAATTTCAGATGAAGCCTTTGCTTCCATAAATCATACCTGAGTTTGCTCTTCCCTGACCTACAAAGAGTATCTCCAGCAGATGCACTTTGCTACCCGGTGGCGAATGCGATCGGCACAGGATAATCGCTCCAGCTGAGGAAGGGTCACTCCGAGCTTGCAGTCACCCAGGCACGAAGCCGAGCAGAAGTGCAGGGGTTAGAGTGAAACACTGCAAACCAATTCCATGGGCTGTGCTGAGGATTAAGGCCTGGTTTGTATTGCAGGACAAAGACCCCATGGTTCATATTTAAGGGCTGGTTACCGGTTCCCCAATCCATACATTCATATTAACATCGTGTAGGTTCCACGCAGCTTGCAGCTGCAGCCTGGTGTCAGAGCTTCACTCTAATAAACACTTGGTCATGGAGTTGTTAGAGCTCAGACTGCAGGGCCAAATTCTAGTGGGTGTAAAAAGTTGTTTTAGTAGAGATACCTCGTTTCCAAAAAATACATCAGAGCTGCACCAGGCCCCAAGAGTAAAACCTGCCGTGGGGACCCAGAAAGAATTGATGCTTGCTGGTCACATCTACTGCATCAGCTTTTCCCTGTGTCATCAAGATAGGGATTTATTTTGCATATATGGATTTACTTTGGACCCTTTCCTGGAGGCCTGCAGCCTCCAAAACAAGGTGTTGGTTCAAAAGTCGATTACAGTGACAGCCTTCTCCACTGGGCTGCTGCAGTAAAAATGGGCCTGAATGAAAAGTCACGCGTCTAAGTTTTTCCCCAAATATGGAAGAGTTTGAATCCTAGGCGACAGGTCTCTTAAATGGGTTTTGCTGTGCGAGGTCAGCTGCGTGTGTTGGAGAAGAGAGTGTGGAAATAACGTGATATGAAGGGTATCAAAAATCCGTGGTGGGAGCCTGTGATCCGAAGTGCTCTGAAGTCATAGAATCATGGAATGGTTTGGGTGGGAAGGGACCCCCAGAGGTCACCCAGCCCAACCCCCCTGCAGGAGCAGGGACACCTTGAACCACATCAGGTTGCTCACAGCCCCGGCCAACCTGGCCTGGAATGTTCCCAGGGATGGGGCCTCCACCCCCTCTCTGGGCAACCCCTGCCAGGGTTTCACCACCCTCACTGGAAAGAATTTCTCCCTTAGATCCAGTCTAAACCTCCCCTGCTTCAGCTTAGAGCCATCCCCCCTTGTCCTGTCCCAGCTGACCCTACTAAAAAGCTTCCCCCCCTTTTGCCCGCAGCCTCCTCTGCTCCGGCTGGCCCCCCAACCTCCCAGCCTGGCCTCAGAGCAGAGGGGCTCCAGCCCTCGGAGCATTTTAGTAGCCCCCTCTGGCCCCGCTCCAACAGCTCCATGTCCTCCTTGTGCTGAGGGCTCCCGAGCTGGACGCAGGGCTCCAGGGGAGGTCTCCCTAGAGCGGAGCAGAGGGGCACAATCCCCTCCCTCACTGCTGGCCACGCTGCGGGGGATGCAGCCCAGGGTAGGGTTGGCTTCTGGGCTGCCAGCGCCCATGGCCGGCTCATGGCCAGCTTTTCATCCATCAGTGCCCCCAAGTCCCTCTTGGCAGGGGAGTCCCTCTTGGACTGGATGTTAGATGATCTCCTGAGGTCCCTTCCAACCCTTGCCATTCTGTGATTGCTACGGCCGGTAGCTACCAGAGGGCCACAAGGAGCTGTCAGCCCTTCTTGTTTGATACCTTATCTGCACATATAGCTCAGACATACTGCGCCACTTCCTCCCAGCGACATCCCAAGGCCCTTCTTGTCTGGCATCTGCCTGGGTCCGTTCCTCTGACAGGTACGGCGCTGCCCAGGGAGGGCTGCTGCTCTGGTAACCACGGCTCAGCGTGCTCCCCAGCTTGCTTTCTCCTGCCTTTTGGAGGAGAAATTACATTCTGTATTATAGTTTTTTATGTTAATATCTTACATTTCAGGAATGTAACGTAAATAGAATAACAGTTGGCAGGTAACGCGGGGCGCACATAGAAACTTCAACAGGAACGCACAAAAAAAAATATGGTGACAGCTTGAACTTCTCTGGCTTGGCAGAAATTGTTTCTGTCAATATTTTTAATTTCAGCTTGTGGAAGTGTAGACTGGATGGGATGGAGAACTGAGGTCTAAGCAGATGGTTATTAACGAATTGATAAGCCTACGCTGCAGCCAAATATCCGAGCACAGAAATCCAGGCAATGTGGGGGCCCAGCACCTTCAGCTTCCTGCAGGCACTGGAAGAACTTTTGAGCATTCTAACATCGTCTTTGCTGACTGATTTACCTAACAACTAAGAAATGTCATTAGATAATTGTGCTTTATTGCAAAATAACATCATCTAGAAAACAAAAGTAAAATAAATAAAAAACTGCATCTTCAAATTACCAGTATTCCCTCCCTTAATTTTCTTAAGGCGAGTGTTGAGTCCCAGACCTCCAAAAGCTCCCTGTGGGAAGACCTGACACGTTTTACTAAGTCTGGTATAAGCAGAACAGTTTAAAAATTTATTTCACAAAATGATGCCTTCACTGTTTATGGGCTAATGTCAGTGCTAAAACCCTGAAATGGACTGGAAGCGTAACTGTAGCAGAATGACCTTTCCTTATTCTGCTTTAGTAACTGCGGCCACAGGGAAGAGCAACCGAAACACCAAAGCTCGGTTTTGTTCCCCAAATCTTTGGAAATTTCATGCAAGCACAGAAATGGGAAGCGATGGGACGTGCCGCTGTGATTTTGGTGGTTTTCGTTGCCGCCGGCTATTGTCTCCTTCCAGCAATTCCATGTGGCACGAAATGTTTGTTCTCTGTCCGCCTGTACCAAAACCATCCTGAGTTGGGATCCAAAATCTCTTTTGCTCTTCAAACAAAGATTTGTGCCAAGCCTCAGCAAGGTTGATGGCACAGCAGCGCTAGGATCTGAGCAAGATCTTGTATTCGCAGTACGGAGAGGGAAAACGGAGGCAGTTTGACAGCAGCTGCCTCTGGAGTTTGTAGAGCAACTCAACGGGAGACCCCATTTGCTGTGGTATCTGCTCTGGTTCCCACGATGACAGAGGGCTGTAGAGCAACCAGCTTTAACACCAGGTATTAGTAAAACTCCTGGCAGATGTCAGTGAGGTTCTGGATGTAAAAGGAGGCTCTAGATATAAAGAAGGTCTTGGATATAAAATGCTCTTCCGTGGAGAAGTAACGGTGATGTGCTGCTTGATGTGTTGGGTTTAGGCTCTGGCGACGGCTTCCGCGTGGCTTCTCGAGTGTCTGTGCTGCATTTCCCCATCTCCACTAATCATTAAGCCAGGTACAGGGCATACTAATTGGCTTGAAACTTAATAATGAGATGCTTCGGATGAGAACAAAAGGGGGCTGCTCTGACAGCTGCAATGACTCACAACTCGGTGCCTTTCTGTAGATCACGCAACGGCAACAAGAAAAAAAAAAAAAAAAGACCAGCTAAAATAGCAGGCGGATGCGGAGAGCGGATCCGTGCTGGCTGGCGTTGGCATCTGTGACGTTGTAGGATGAGTTCGGGGGGAGCCCGACCAAAGACCGTGCAGGGACGGAGGGTGCAGGTCTCGGGTGTGCGCAGCCCGGGAGCCGTCGGCAGCCACCACCGCCTCTGCTGCCGGAGGAGTGCTGGGCCGATAGTTCTGACCTCATAAAACTGGATTGGAAATGCAGGCATGATTAACTTGCCACAGATTTATGTGGAATTAGTACGTGTTTCAACACCGGTGTTAGAAATACAGGTTGCCCTCATCTAACCAGCAGGGCTTTACATAATTCCAGAAGGGCCCTCGCAGTGGCAGCTTTAAAATGACAAAGGAGGGAAAGGAAAGCTGAGCATGGCAGGTACCGTGTTAACTGTACCCCAAATCCCGCGGTAGACTGTGCGGAGGGGAAAATTCCTTTTTGAAGAGCGAGCCTGCAAAGGGGGCGAGAGATGTGACCTGCTGAAAGAGGCCAGGGAAGGGACCCCGTGTCCCACGCTTTAGCCACGAGCGCATCCTTCTCCTCCAACTTCTGGCTGTGCTTTTCAGCCGCGCCGCCTTGCGACGCCAACTTGAAGTTTGCCCAGAAGTTCCTCCCTCACCGCTTCTGGTTTTGTTATCGGTAACTCTGCATTTTTTTAGGGCACCTTTGCAGGCTTTTTGGTTAATGATGTCTCAACAGCAAAACAAGCCCGCGATGCCGGTGCAAGCCAACTCATGCTACGCCGTTAAATGCTTGCTGCTCGTGCTCGGCGTGGCTATTGAGGTGGCTGGCTTTATCCCGGGCCAGCAGCAGGCAGGTGTTAGTGGGACCGATCCTGGGTACCTCTGAGGTCCTCCCCACTTTGTATGTGATGGTTTGTGGCTTTTAATCCAGAGCAGGGGCGCAGGCGGGCTGTGTCGAGCCTCGGGGAAGGGCAGGCGCGTGCAAGGGGGAGGAAGGCTCAGCTCTGGGATCCAAGCAATATCCCCCCCCCCCCCCCCCCCCCAGTTCAGTGCACGTGAAATCGGGGCTCGCTGAGGGGTGTGAGCTAGAGGGGAATGTGCTTCAGAGAGGAGGCTCGGGTCTTAAGGGCTGTCAGGCTCTGGAATGGGCTGCCCAGGGAGGTGGTTGAGTCCCCATCCTTGGAAGTATTTAAAAGAAGGGCAGATGAGGTGCTTAGGGCCAGGGTTTAGTGGTGGGGTGGCAGGATTAGGGGAATGGTTGTACTTGATGATCTTAAAGGTCTTTTCCAACCTAGATGATTCTATGATTCCTCGCAGGCTGGCTTGCAGGCTAGTGCTGCTTTCCTTTTCCAACTAATCTTCAGCATTAGAAGAAGCGTTCTTTGGCAGCACCGCACGACAGGTTGCCTCTCTGCAGCGGCACCGTATTGTGGCATGTTCAGGTGATGCTCCAAAAGCTGCCTTCGCTCTGGCTCGTACTGCTATCGCAGCGGAGCACCAGAAAAGACCCACTAAGAGCAAGAGGAGAGGGTCGTGCTGGGGGGGGGGGGGAGAACGGTGCCGGTGGTCATAGGAGGACGTGCGTCGCAGGAGATGGTCTCCGGTTTTGTCTTTTTCCTTTGGCTAGTGATTTGTAGAGCTTCTGAATCTTCCAATAACTCATGTTTTAGGGTGAGTGCCAACCATCCAGACGAACTGCGGATGAAGGCTCTATTTTTGCTTTAGCATATTTTTAACCTCTTTTTTTTGTTGTTGTTGTTGTTCTAAATGCATTCATGCCAGATTTAAAAACAAACAAAACCCAGGAGGCACCCAGTGAGACTTTTCCGCTTGTTAATACCTGAGAGAAGCCTGCTATGATACAGGGACCCTCTTGTTCTCTTGGAATGAGTTACGTGGGGCGGTGGTGGGGGCAAGCCGAGCCGTTGAGCAGGGCAGGGAGGCGGCTGAGCCTGGCCACCAGGCATGCTGTCCTCCCAGAAGGACCCCGGCATCCCACCTGAGACAGGTTGCACTCTGTCCGTCCTCGGGAGGGGAGGTGGGATACGTGCCCCTAACTAAAAGGATCCGTATATAAACCTGGAAGAGCGTAATTTGTAATTCTAATTGATACAATACAGGGCTTTTCCAACTGCTCAAAATTTGCATTTTGTTGCAGGGCAGGCTCGGCTGCGTGGCGGTGGTGATGTTCTTTCTCAGCACCCTGAGCTGCCAGATAGCTGAGCGCCGGTGGGGGGGGTGTCTATGTAAACTAATATTTTGAGTGCTCAAGACAAATATTTTTCTGGCATAATACACACATGTACAGTGCGTACAGAGCTCCCTTTAATGTGTCTGTCAGCGTATGAATAGCTGGGTGTCGTATATATGCAATATATTAGGCCTTGACTCTTCCATACGTTTCATTCTCGGCATGAGTGCAATTTGACTCTGTGAGGGTGTTGGGTAAAATGAGTGTTGGAGATGGAGGCTGAGTGGGGTTTTAATTCTTTTTCTTCATTAGCGTTCTCTATATTATTGCTCAGTTGCGTAATCACGGATGTCACGGGGATTCGTCCGTGTTTCTCGGTTAAAATACAGGCAAAGAGCAGCGTCGCCTCCGCCAGGGCACCGCATCCGCAACTTGTGGGAGATGCTGGGGGCAGGTAGGTGAGGGGAGAGAGGAGTGGTCAGTAAAATCCAGCCTATTACTGAAAATAATCAGGAGCAGTTGGCAACCCTGCTCCTGCATATTCGCCAAGTGCTTGGTGATTCAGCCCTTCTCCATTTTCAGGCCAATGCGGCCGTCACTCTGAATTATTTTCAGTGAGCACTTCTATATCTCATGTCAGTTCCCAGTTCGAACCCATCACCGAGTGTCGAGGCTGCGACGTGCCGTACATGCCGATGAGCGGCCCCCCCTTCCCCTGCTTTGCTATTAACCTTTCCTTTTACCAGAGTTACCCCTTTGTCCTGCTGCAGTTTGCAGTGGCTGATAGAAGCAGCTGCCTGTGGCCAAACGACCATCACATTTACATTTTCTTTCTTGAACCAAAGAGTGAGACGCAGAATTGCAGTAAATGATCTCCCCTTTCTCTTTTTACCTCCCCCCCAATCGTCTTTAATGCATTGCCGAGAAATCTATTTCTTATCTAATTTTACTAGATGGATCAACAGGGCTGAGAATGTAACCCTTTGTCATCTGTGGAAATCTTTTTATCCCATAAAAATGATTAGATTTGATGCAATTAGGATTATGAGGAGGTGGGGGGAGCCTAAGACAGCGTGCCTTGTCTACTGCTGTCTACTGACACATTAACAGCCTGTTTATTAACTGCTTTACATTGGGGCTACGAGCAAGGCATCCTTATGCCTGATAAGCTCCGAGAAATGAACACATGTGCCGATATGAAACGCAAGCCTCACTTTTTTTTTTTTTTTTTTTTTTTGGCTGTCCCCCTCCCACCTTTCTGCATATGAATCTTGGAGGAGGGCTTTAACTTGCAACAAAACCCCAGCTGCGGGGGGGAAAACGCGCGTTGCCGTTTGCCGCTTCGCTGAGGGGTGGCTCGTGTTTGTACCTCGTCTCCTGGGGAATGTGGGGACACGGATCTGCTCCCCTTCCCCACTGCCCCCTTTGTATTTCTTCGGGGGGGTTCCAGGGGGGTTGCGCTAGAGGCAATGGCATGTCTGTTGGCTTCCTCCGTACCAGACCTGGGCTTGAGCTGCTCATCCTCTTCCACCGATGCCACCCTGCGATTCTGCTGCGCCTTCTGCTTGGACGTGTTCTGGGGGGAATTATGGCTTTAGTTTTCTGACATAAGCCGCAACGTTTTTTCCCTCTGATGCTGTCAGAAAGAGAACGCATATGGGTTACATCCCAAAACATTTCCAAGTATACCTTCCATGTCCTCTGTGGCTTGCCTGCTTTTTTCCCTGGGGTTGCACCGCCCGGACTGCGCCCATGTAACTTCTCTAAGGCTCTGACCCGGTGTGAACACTGGTGGGTGCCTCCCTGTGCGCAGAGAACGATGGCATCAAACCGGAGAACAAATCCCTCCTGAATCAATGGGAAAATGGGGGGACGGGGGGTGTCATGTGGAGCTCAGGGAAGTGTTTTTACAGCGCAGAGTGCCCGTGCGTGGGTGCCGACCGCTGTCGCAGCGCCTGCTGCCGGCCGTGCTCGGGGAGGTGGGTGAGTTGGGGACGCGGGACCCCGGGAGCCGCACAGACGGGCTGGGAGCGGGTGTCCAAGCATGTTCTCCATTAGGCTGTTACAGCCCCTTGTGTGCACCTTCTTCAAAAGTTACTCCTCTGTCTTCACCCAAGAACACGTGGGGAAAATTGCTGCCGAGCCCCCCTTCGCCTCCGTTCCCCTGTTCGATGTGAATAAACCAGCGCCTGGCCGAGAGAGGAAGGGATCTGAGTGCGAGCTGATACAGGGCTCAGAGAAAAATTTATGTGAAACCAAAGGAATTATTGCAGGTCCTAGGTATCACTTAATAAAATGGGGCTAAACAAATCTTATTTTGCTAAAGTCAAAACTTGATGCCTGTGTGTTTAGGCACCTTTAGCTCTTGCCCAAGCTTCGCACGTACGGTTCCCAGCTGAGCAGCATCTCCACGTGAGCGGCGCTAAGGTGTGCGCTAGTGCCAAAGCTCTGCTCTGACACGAGGCAAAGGACAAAGCCCAGCCTTTGTTTCTCGCCGTTGTCAGGATGGCGAGAACATTTCATTTCCAAACATCTCCGTGTTCCTTAACGATGACGCAGTTTATTTTTCCTGGTCGCAAATAATCTCGTAACGGCGGAGCTCGCCGACCCCCTCCTCTCTGCTTCTGCCGGTCATCTGCATTTAACTGCAGCTCGCTTCATGCCTTTGTTTCAAGTTGCTAAAAATAACTTCAGCGATAAGTTTAACTGTAGCAGCGGCACGCACCCCGCTCCATCGCCTTGAGGATTGGGTCCCTGGATGTGGCCAGGGGACACGCGGCCCGGGGCTGGCGGCGCTCGTGCCAAGAGCAGCCTCGCTGCTGCTGATGCGCCGGGTCCGGAGGTTGCTCCCATGGGATACCAGGGAAACGCAACGTTACAGCCCAGTCCTTGCAAGATTTACCTTAAAACTGTCCTTATTTAACAACTTCCCTTTAAAAGCCAGCTTCTGAGACCTTTGAAGGGATGTGCTTGCCCGAAGCTTGCTCCGTCCCGTGACCCAGACGCGTGCATGCCTCAGGCTAATGAAGTTTTACGTTGTTCTCCAGGCAAGAGAAGACGTAGATGACTTATTCTAGCAAAGGAGGCTGAGTGGATCTCAAGGGTGGGTGTCACGAGGACGCAGCCAGACTCTTCAGTTGGTGCCCAGCGCCAGGACAAGGGGCAATGGGCACAAACTGAAGCAGAAGAGGTTCCAGTTGAACGGGAGGAAGAACTTCTTGACTGTGAGGGTGCGCGAGCCTTGGCCCAGGCTGCCCAGGGGGGCTGTGGTGTCTCCTCTGGAGATATTCAACCCCCGCCTGGATGAAGTCCTGTGTAACATTCTTTGGGTGACCCTGCATTAGCAGGAGGGTTGGACTGGGTGATCTCCCGAGGTCCCTTCCAACCCTTGCCATTCTGTGAGTGTTGGCTATTACTGATAGCCAAAGTCAAGCTGGCTCCGGTCCTTCCCCTGCAGTGGGCATTAGCAGCTCTCTGGGCTGCCCTAGTAGCTCTGGGGCTGCAGGCATTCAAGATGCAACCGTCCCTAGGATCCTGTGGTAGCTGGGGTAAGGCTCGTGCTGCATTGGGTTAAGCCTGTATCGGGATCAATTTGCCTTTCTCTTTTCTTCTCTCTCTCTTTTTTTTTTTTCTTTTTATTGAGAACTGAAGAGATGCTTTTGTTGGGCAATGGTAAATCTCTCGCGTTTCCTTGAACCGAATAGGCATGGGGGGGCCCGGCAGCCTGTGTGAGCCCCTGAACCACATGGGTACTGCCTGGATTCTTGGCACTAGCTTGCCTCTCTATCCCAGAAAAGCTGTGGGACGGGGGGTGATGAGCATGCATAGGAATCATAGACTCATAGAATGTTTTGGGTGGGAAGGGACCCCTAGAAGTCCCCCAGCCCAACCCCCCTGCAGGAGCAGGGACACCTTGAACCACATCAGGTTGCTCACAGCCCCGTCCAACCTGGCCTGGAATGTTCTCAGGGATGGAGCCTGCACCACCTCTCTGGGCATAGTTGCTGATGGCTGTCAGCCTTTCCTCTTACTGGGGGACAAATAGCCCCTCGCCGTTTGGAGCCAAGCAGTGGTCCCCTTTCTGGGCACTGTCACCCACGGCACTAACCGAGACCTTGGTAACTTCAGCACGCAGGGCACATTTTGTGATTTGCCACTAATACGCAGCCTTGCCGGCACTTTCGCAACCACTCCTTGTGCTCTAGATAGATAAGCCCAAATCCTTCAGCCGAAATGCCAGCAGCAAGACCCTTGAAGAGTTCATGCAACGTCTTTCCATCTCTCCTGCCCCACTGCAGCTCCCTTTCCCTCCGGGGAAGGTGAAGGCCCAGCCTAAAGACAGCTCGGATTCTAAATGTGCGAATGTTGTGCCT
Organism: Gorsachius magnificus; assembly: GCA_034008185.1. Lineage (NCBI taxonomy): Eukaryota > Metazoa > Chordata > Aves > Pelecaniformes > Ardeidae > Gorsachius > Gorsachius magnificus. The sequence goes on from CM067096.1 coordinate 12,301,464, forward strand.
CCCCCCTTGACTTCCAATTGAAAAAGATTACAAATAATGTTAAATAATATAGTTTATAACCTCAGGGCTGTTTTCAAAGGTGTATAGACCAGTTGTCAACAGGCAGAGAGGTAGGGAAGGGAAGGGAAATTATAGGCTGCACAAAAGAGGAAAGTAAAAGTGAAAGCTCCATAAAAGAAAGTGGAACTATTATGGAGCAAAATGCCAACTCATTACAAAACAGCCAAATAAGAGAGAAATACAGCTTTACCCGTAATAGCAGTTTACAAGGGAACATTGTATTGCAACATAACGGTGGTGCTATAATTTGCTCTAACAACTCCAATTATGCCTTTTATTGATTTGGCAACACATTTAATAGGAGTAGCCACACCTCTTGTGTTACAAATCATTAAAGGTGTTGAACAGTGTAATTTTAAAATTGTCCTTCTCCTACAGATGTCAGTGTGACAGCATAATTTCCCCTGATTTCTGCTATGTAAACAGTGCGTTACAGTAATTTCCCCCTTACAAAGCAGAAATGTTGTCAGCCTGGGTTTTTTTGTGCAGAAACATCCATTTAATATTTTCCCCCCAGTCTATTCTCCTAATTGCTGTTTTTTTTTTTCTTTTTCCCTTTTTCCTCTTTCTTTCTTTTTTTCTTATCTTTGGAAAATAAACATGCTGTTTTGCCATCTTGTACAGCAACCTTAATTGCTACTTAAATCTTCAATATGCACTTAACATTGGGGAGGTAAAACCCTTTTGGTTCAATTCTGTTCCACTTCACTCAAGTAGCATCTCAGAGCTGGTTAAAAGCCACGTTATCTCCTGGTAGCAATTCTGACAGGTGACACAGTACCAGGGTCCTTGCGAAAACTCAGAAAGCAACTTGGTGAAGAATCAAAACTTTTTAATTTTTGTTTTCTTCCCACTGCGGAGCATCTAAATTTTGTATAGGAATCAAGGAATCATAGACTCATAGAATGTTTTGGGTGGGAAGGGACCCCCGGAGGTCCCCCAGCCCAACCCCCCTGCAGGAGCAGGGACACCTTGAACCACATCAGGTTGCTCACAGCCCCGGCCAACCTGGCCTGGAATGTTCCCAGGGATGGGGCCTCCACCCCCTCTCTGGGCAACCCCTGCCAGGGTTTCACCACCCTCACTGGAAAGAATTTCTCCCTTAGATCCAGTCTAAACCTGCCCTGCTTCAGCTTAGAGCCATCCCCCCTTGTCCTGTCCCAGCTGACCCTACTAAAAAGCTTGTCCCCCCCTTGAAGCCCTGAGCGGCCGCACTCAGCTCTGCCCGCAGCCTCCTCTGCTCAGGCTGAACACCCCCAACTCTCCCAGCCTGGCCTCAGAGCAGAGGGGCTCCAGCCCTCGGAGCATTTTAGTAGCCCTCCCCTGGCCCTGCTCCAACAGAACCCCCCCTCACGCTCAGGATGGGTGTTTAGGGAGACACCGGGCTTTGAGCGCCCGTTCTGCCTGGGACTGGGCTCAGCAGCCAGCTCTGCCTTCCCAAGACCCCGGAACAAAAGCTTGCTTTTAGGAAAAGCGGGACAAGATGTGCGCCGGAGCACGACTCGATGTGAAAAGCGGAGGTGGTGGTTCTCGGGCTGGCGGAGGATGGGGTTTGAGGACCTCGCTCAGCCATGCAGAGCCCTTTTCTGCTGGCCTTTGCTCCCAGAGCCTGGGCTGCGCCGGGAGGTCGCATTTTCCCGCTTGCGGTCCCGAGGTGGTGCGGCTGCAGGGCTGGCGGGGGACCGGGCAGACAAAGAATGTGTTTCCCCTCTCTCTTCAAGCCCATGCAGGCGCTGACGTGTGTAAATGAACCTGACAAGCTCTTTGAAAAACAAATAGAGGCCACCAGCCAAGCTTTTGGCACGCCAGCATGCCCCATGTTTACACCAAAAGTGCCACGTTGCCCTGTTTGCCCGCTCCCAGCGCCTGCCGTGCCGTGCCGGTCTGCGTTTGTCTGGCTCCGGCAAAACTGTCTCATTAACAGCTGTGTGGGGAAGGGCCGGGGGGGACACACACAAGAAACCCACCCCACCCTCAGGAGGGTGACGTTTTTCACGCTGGAGTGAGTAAAGCAGCTCCGTGTCCCACTGCCAGGGCTGACCCCCGTCCCACCCCATCTGGCAGCCCCAGAACAAAGCACCGCCAGCCAACCCGGCATCAACCATGCACACGCTTGGCACCGTTCCGCATGTGCTGAGGTGCCAGACGGAGCCGATGGGGTCTCCCCTTCCTCAGCTGCATTGCCTTGATTTGGGTTATGGCAGGATCTCCACGAACATCGTGGCCAAGGGCGATGGTGGCCACTGAGGTGGGAGAGCAGGTCCCATCAGTTGGACAAGGGAGGGTGCGGGCGCCATCGCTGTGAGTGAAAGACTTGACCCGTCCCCCCCAGGGGGTTGTCTGGGCATGAGGAGCTGGGGGTTTGGAAGGTGGCCAGCAGGTCGAGGGAGGTTCTCCTCCCCCTCTACTCTGCCCTGGTGAGACCCCACCTGGAGCACTGGGTCCAGTTCTGGGCTCCCCAGTTCAGGAAAGATAAGGAACTCCTAGAAAGATTCCAGAGGAGAGCAACTAGGATGATAAAGGGACTGGAGCATCTCCCCTACAAGGAAAGGCTGAGAGAGTTGGGCTTGTTCAGCCTGGAGAAGAGAAGGCTGAGAGGGGACCTCATCAATACATACAAATATCTTAAGGATGGAAGTCACGAGGATGCAGCCAGACTCTTCTCAGTTGGTGCCCAGCGCCAGGACAAGGGGCCATGGGCACAACCTGAAGCAGAAGAGGTTCCAGTTGAACGGGAGGAAGAACTTGTTGACTTGCAGGGTGCCCAAGCCCTGGCCCAGGCTGCCCAGGGGGGCTGTGGAGTCTCCTTCTCTGGAGATCTTCAACCCCCGCCTGGATGAAGTCCTGTGTAACATGCTTTGGGTGACCCTGCATCAGCAGGAGGGTTGGATTGGGTGATCTCCCGAGGTCCCTTCCAACCCTTGTGATTCTGTGATTCAGTTTTTGGCCATCCCAGCCATGGGTGGGTGCTGGGACGCAGCACGTGGGAATGCTTTGGTGTCTGGAAGGCTTTCCAGCCGAGAGGGCTGGATCACAGCGGTCGCTGCCGAGCCATCTGCAGGTGCATGAAGAAAAACAACGTCCGGTGTTTGCCAAACCTACCCCTCAGTAATTCCTACCTGCGCCTGGCGATCGGGAATTAAACTGGGAGCTGTAGCTCTGGCTCCAATAGAATCAGGGTAAATAATTCACTAAGAGGGACTTTATTGGATTCATTTCAACTTGTTTGTGGAAATTCGGCGAGCGGAGCTGCGCTTGTTTTCCTCAGCATTCCTGGGTCCCTCCCGGGCGTAGGCCGGTTGCGGCAGCGGCACGTGGGTTACACCGACCCTTCCACGGGAGAGGAGCCGGGTCTGATTTCTGGCACCAGTACTGCGCTTCTGTGAATCAAAAATTGCTTTTTTTGGAGATCCTTGTACAAAATTCCCTGCTTTACGCAAGTGTCCGTTAGGGTGGGGATGGGAAAAGGACTGGGGAAACAAATGGTCATGAGGACTAGGAAAAAAGTGGTCGTGAGGACTAGGAAAAAAACTGTTTAAAAGAATGAGATCCCAAGTTTTGCTTACAGAAGCAGGGGAGGCCGGGGTGCCGCTGCCTGTCCTGGGCCAGCTGGAGGGACGTGGCGTGCGCCGCCGGCGCTGCCGTCTCGTGCCTCTTTCCGGAGAGCTTTGATTCACCGCGGGATTGCTGCCGAGTGAAAAACCGGCCGAGCCTCCGGCCGCCGAGTGCGTCGCAGGTGATGACGAGCCGGAGAAGGGAGGAGTGTGTTTTGAAGAACTAAAAGCAGGCGAGCTTTATACTGGTCTCATCTCTCCGGTGTGGGATAAGGGGGCTGATGCGCTGGGCAGATGAGTAACTTGCTGGGGAAGACGATGGCGAAATTAAAACATGAGTCTCAGAAGGCATTCTAAGAAGTTTGGCTGGGCTAAAAAAACCAAATATAATGGGTTTTCACCCATTTTAGTGAATAACTCACGGGCCTGGAGCTGTCTCTGGGAAAGGAGAGCTGGCCGGGTGCTGGGGGGGAGAGACCGCAGCGTGGGGCTCGGGCTGATGGGCGGCTCGGAGCCGGGTATTAACTCCAAGCTTTTCTGTGAAGGAAATTTGTTTTGCTAGAACTAATCATTGGCATGCATTTTTCATTAGCGTTATTATCCCAAAGAAAGGCTGCTGGGAAGCACTTGCGAGGAGAGGAGAGATTTGCTACCTCTAGGGGAATTTTACAAAGGGAGAAGGAAGGAGGGGAGCGGAGCTGAACGGCAGCTCCGGTTGGTATTCTGGTGTGCTGCCTCCCAACTGATCTTCCCAATCAGATCCGACTTAATGCCAAAGCCTGCTCAAATATACAAATGGTAAGGCAAGATTTGGGAGGGTTTATACACCTGGGCTTGCCTCCATCTTCTCTGGATGGAAATTGTGAATTTTTTGGCTCTTCCAGCTTTATACAACTGTTAACAGTGAAAATTATTCCACGTGCCAGGCCCCTGGTTGTTTGCCAGGTTTGTGTGGGATGTGCCAGGCAAAAAGGGGATCCAGGGGATCCGAGTGTCCTCCTCTATGACCGCTTTAAGGGCAGCAAAAAGCAGGAGCACAGAGCATCTGTCTGCCTTTTTTTTTCTTAACGCTTTCTCCTTCAGGATAGCCGGGAGATCCAGGTGCCTTTTTAAATTACCAGGGGAGAGTAGAATTGGGGTGGCAGGCGCCCAGGGGACCGTGAGCATCTCTGACCAGAGGGACTTGGGTGCTGCGTGAGGTGGGGTGCGCAACGGGGGCGATAAACGGGGAGAATGTGACCCGCTGGGTATGGATATCGAATCCCCACCGCCCGCGGCAGGGACCCGGCTCCTGCAAGTGCTGCAGGGAGCCCGGGGGGTGAAGGGCTGAAGAGGGAGCTCCCCGGGGAGCGGGGCGGAGGAGATGGATGCGCAGCACGGTTTCCCCCTGTAAATGCACAGCACGGCGTAGGTAATTTAAAAATAAGAAAAAATTCCCTTGGCTCAGTGAGGAATCTTCACCTCGGCGTGAATATAAAACACGTTTGCTGTGATGCAAACATGAGGCTTGGAGGGGCTGCGGCCGTGATTGCTGGTGGAAGGATGGAGGAAGTAAGGCGATTCCTCTTTTCATAACGATTTTGGTTCCATTTAAGTTGGAGATCAGCTGCTCTCCAGTAAAGATATAAATCATAACGGCACTAAACTTCAGCACCAATAAGCTCCCCAAATTTATTTGCATTCGTCATCTAGCGGTTTCATTTACGGGGAGAAACTTTCGCCGTGGATCAGATCTCTTCAATATTTCCTCGCAACTTCCCAGTGCCAATCAGTTTTTCCATTAGGAGAGCTGAGACGCGTAAGCGATACCGAGCGAGCCGCACGCATACCAAGCCAGTCATTAGGAGCAACGCCGCTGCCGCCAACGCTGAGCGAACAGACAGCGAGGGGACGCTGAAAATTAAAGGTTACTCGAGGTTCATTAACTTCTGCGCTCCTTTCCAAAACAGAACCTCGGGTGAGAGCAGCCTTTGACTCCTAAATGGGATCTCCTTGTCCCCTAATTTAAAAAATATTAACATCGTTTAACTATTTCCCCTTTCTGTTTAATATGGGCAAAAAAAAAAAAAGTGTTTGAATTAATGCCCGTGGAAGTGAGGAGCACGGAGCTGCACGGGGGGAACATCCGCTTTGCTTTCCTTTCACCGCGGAGCCTTTCTAACGTGGCTCTGGCTTGAAATGCAGTGCCTTTTTCTTGTCTTAATTAGCTGTGAGGACTTTTGGGCTCCTGGAGCCAGAAGCGGGTCCCTCCTGATGGCAGCGGAGCCTGCGATGCTCCCGGGTGGGCCGTGCTTTTTCTCACCACCCAGTGCCATGTCCCGTGGCACCAAAGCAGCTCCTGCTTGGTTTGTCTTGATACCCAGGGAGGAACAAACCTCCCCATCGCCCGCTCGCTCCAGCGTCCCTGCCCGGCGCGGCAGCCTGGGCCAGCACCGATGCTGGCCTCGGGTGCCAGTGGGCGAGCAGCCAGCAGGGCTTGCGGGTTATCGGCTCTAAATGCCAGTCTGGATGCTCAAACAGGGATCCTGAGCGCCACATCCGAATCTTTGCCTCCTTGGAAGTTTTTAGTATCACCCTATGGTGGTATATAGGGGACAAGAGTCAGCCTGGTGCAGCCGTTAATGCCACGTAACGGGTGGAGAACTGGTCCCCGGTGCTGAGATCGAACGTTTTTAACTGCAGCGCGCTTTCCCCTGCTCATGGGCTTGACCAAACAGGTAGAGTCCCCTCCTTGGGGCAGTGGATGAGGCTTTTCCAAACGGGGTTTCTAAAGCCCTTGGTGATTCCTGGATGGAGATCGGAGAGAGCATCTCAGCAGCTCATGCTAAAGCCAGGAATAATATTTCTTCCTTACCAAGTCGTATGTTTCTACTGTTTTATTCTGAATTTTTTTTGTGTGTGTGTACATGATCTGTCTTCAGCCAAACAAAAAAATTAACTGAAAGTAGTTTGGTACCAAAAATAGTTTGTGCCTGCTGCAATCTCAAAGGCAGCAGGTGCAAGGGGTGGGATGGGGCTGCTACAGGGGCCGATAGGTTATGGTGGTGGATGGATGGTAGAGCCTGCAGAGAAAATGTCCTCTGGGTGGTCAGAGCGAGCTGTCCCTGTGCTATTTTCATACCAGGCACCACAGCGTAGTTATGCTTTCCTGTTTGTTTGGGGTTTTTTGAAGCCTTTGGGTTATTATCCTGTAAGCATCCCTCCTGTACGAGTGATATGGGTGGGTGATGTGCAGAGTGGTCAAGGACCAACAGACAAAAACGGAGGCTTTGCAGAGGGATTGGCACACAGGAGGAACGACTGCACAGTCCAACCCATGGTTGTTTCATTCATTTGTTAATCCCAGACAATTATTACCTCAAAGACACTTTGTTGATGGGGAAGAGTGACTGAGTCCCAAGAGAGGAGCTTTGGTTTGGAGTAGAGGTGCTGTGTAAATGGCCTTAAAGGAAATCTGATGCTGAAGTTATCATAGAATCATAGAATGTTTTGGGTTGGAAGGGACACCTGGAGGTCCCCCAGCCCAACCCCCCTGCAGGAGCAGGGACACCTTGAACCACATCAGGTTGCTCACAGCCCCGTCCAACCTGGCCTGGAATGTTCCCAGGGATGCGGCCTCCACCCCCCTCTCTGGGCAACCCCTGCCAGGGTTTCGCTAAAGTTGCCTTGCTGTTATTTGCCTTTTCCTCTGGGCCCTTGATTTTCTGGATTTGCTTGTTTAGTTGTGCTTGTTGCGGTAGTTGCAGAGCAGGAGTTGTCAGTGAGCTCTATGGGTTGGTTTGTCCATTTTGATTCGGTCTCCAGAGCTTAAGCCTTGATTTAGGGAAGCTCCCAAGCTTTCTACCACTGTCTCCCTCTAGCTCAGTGTTAAACCCATCCTTAAGTTCATTCCCTTTGCTTGAGGCACACACGGTATGGCTGGGAAACCCCCAAATGCAGGATGCTGCAGAAAATGCTCTCCGGGTAGAGGTGACTCAAAGGCGCCGCAGGCGTGGTGGCCCAGACAAGGTCAAAGCCCCTTCCCACCGTGCCCGGGACTCTCCACCGCCGTCCTCTCACGGAGGTGGAGGAGATATCTCACCAGCCCCATCGCACGCAGCATGGGCAAGCAGCCGGGCTCGGCTGCCGCGCTCCCTCCTGGCCCCCGTAGCTGAATCTCCCCGGCTTCCTGGGCTACAACCTCCCAGTCACCGGCGTGGCAAAGAGCGAGGTACCGCCACGTTCTGCTTTTGTGGCAGACCCCGAGTCCGTGCTCCTGCAGGGAGGGGGGGGGAAGAAACCTTGTATCTTATTTTCTTCCCCCCTCCTGTCCCTACATAGGTTAATCTGTTTAGCTTTTTCACCTGCGAGCCGAAGGAATTCTCAGCCGCCGACCACGGGAGGCTTTTGAGCTGGGGATGGGGGAGGTGGAGAGGAGAGAGGATGGGGAAAACATATGGGAGGTGGGGCTGGCTGGTGAGATAAAATAACCTCCTGAATTTCTGGCTGGAAAATTATGCTGATGGTGGAAGGCGAGAGGTTAAACTGAGGCAGAAAAGTTTGTGTCAGCCCTTTTTTGATTTCTCCCTTCTGCAATTGCCACCTCCTTTTCTCTCCTTTCTCCCCCCCCGCCCCACCGTACCGTACCCCCTCCCCATTTGGAAAGAAGGAGGTTTGCTGGCTTTGTATTTTAACTGTAGCAAAAAGATTAAATTGTTTACGAGCTGCGAGCCCCGGCTGCCTGGATGAGCTGGGAGAGACAAAGATAGACAGTCTAATTCTCCGGTGTACTTTGTGCTTCCGTCCCCCTGCGCTGCCACTAATTCTTTTATCTGGCCCCAACACTCCAGGCATTATGTGCATTCATAAAAAAAAAAAAAAAAAAAAAAAAAAAAAAAAAACCTAAAAAAAAAAAAACCCTAACTGAAGCAGGCAAAATTACTGTTCTCTGCGCTTTACCTCTGATAACAATCTCTTGAATACTGATTACTTTTTTTTTTTTATCCCAACACAAAGCGACCAACACAAGTTGGTCTTTAACCCTTTATCTTTAGCAAGCAGAAAGACACGAGGAACATCTTACTCAGTTGGAAAAAAAAAAATAGCATACAGAAGAATTACTGTTATCTCCTAGCCAGAAGAGGAACAGCAGAGATAAGAAAAGCCTGAAGAATTAAAAGGAACGTTGAATTTGGGCTGTAAATTCGTGCTGAAGCTGGTTCTATTTGTCTGTCACTAGGGTTCATAATTTTTCGAGGTTGTTTTGATAGACTTATTGTGAAGACTGCATAGAAAACTCATCAGCATTTGTTGCCTCTGAGCATTATTGTCAGTGGTAACCGCATGGTTATAGACTGGAGGAAGATAATGGTTGAAGTATAAAGGAGATAAAGGCAAAACCTCTTCTCATTAAGGGCTATCTCCACCTCTGCAGACTCTACAGTATTGAGTGACTGGCGCTGGTGCATTGGGCATAAATTATAGCAAAAAAACTAAAGGCAGCATCATTATTTCGAAAAAGTTATAATGACATGCCACAAGCTTAAGACCTATTTACTCCAAAGACTGACGATAAATACCGAGAGAGCTTACTGTGGAGTGACCAGTGCTGCCTTCCCATCGATCGTATCCTCCCCGCACCTCTGTAGCCTGCTTCAAAACGCAGCGGGGCCCTCGCCACACCGCGGAGGGGATCAGCTCCCACCTCTGTTGTACGTACAAACCCCAACGCCCAACTGCTTCCCGCTGGGTGACACCCCTCAATGGAGGCCAGGGAAGGGACTCGTCCTCACCTCGAATCCCTGGAGGAAAAAAATCATAGAATCATAGAATGTTTTGGGTTGGAAGGGACCCCTAGAGGTCATCTAGTCCAACCCCCCTGCAGTGAGCAGGGACACCACTAACTAGATCAGGTTGCTCAGAGCCCCATCCAACCTGACCTTGAATGTTTCCAGGGATGGGGCCTCCACCACCTCTCTGGGCAACCTGTTCCAGTGTTTCACCACCCTCGTTGTAAAGAATTTCCTCCTTATATCCAGTCTGTATGTCGCTTCTGGTTGAGTTTCAACTTGTGTTTTGGGAAAACTCACCCTGGCCAGAGCTCTCCCTGGAGAACCCTGTGCTGAGGAGGTGTGGGAGCCTAAAAGGGTGGGACAGGACAGCGCGAGTCCGCCCCGCGCGGGTGGCGCTGTCACCGTCAGTGCCATTGCTTCTCTGCCCTTCCCATGTATTTTTTTGCAGATTGCTGTTCTGCAAAGGGATAAGTGTCTCCTCCTAGGTGCTGCTCTTTTCCCTTTCCAACCTCAGTTGCCTACAGTTTGATCTTTTTATCTTCGGTGTGGTGGGGGGAAGAATTATGCTCAAATTCAAGCCAGGTCCACAGCAGATAAAGCACACTCCTTAAGTTGTTTTTCATAGAATCCTAGGATGGTTTGGGTTGGAAGGGACCCCTAGAGGTCACCCAGCCCAACCCCCCTGCAGGGAGCAGGGACACCTTTAACCAGATCAGGTTGCTCACAGCCCCGGCCAACCTGGCCTTGTACTAGGGGAGCTGGTAAAACCCACTCTGTACGCCTGTAATGCTGATGAGCTAGAGCTTTCACAGGTACTTTCTAAATTGGAATTAGTTTCCAATGCCCCTCTGAGGAGGATGAGGATGATTTTTGGCAGTTGGAGAAACTGAGGCCCAGAAGCTGGGTGAAGCCGTGCACATTTGCTCATGATGCCTCACTTTGCCAGAGCCTGGTCCCAAAGCCCTGCTTTAATAACTAAACCAAGTCTCTTTTTAGTGATTGGGCTGGATTAGCGGCCCTAGAGGCTCCTAATCTGCCGTCCATATGGCACATGCAGAGCAAGGATCTACCCAGAGATCTCCCAGTGTAGTTTAAGGCTGATTAGATGGGACAGTCCCCCAAGATCAAAACCCAGTATGGTTTCCCCAGCCCATTCGTTTCAGATTTGCTACTGCAGTGCCCAAACAGATGCAGCTGCCCTTGCTGCTTCTCTCTCCCTCTGTGCCATGGACCACGGGGTGTTGTCCTCTGTGGGTCAGCGCCCACTCAATGCTCTCATGACATTGTGAAACTCATGCAAATCTGTTGCCATCATAGGACGGTTTGGTGGGCAGGAGGAGCGGTGGCTGCGATGACTGCTCGGCAGGGTACGACCCTGGAAATCACAGAATCAATGGTTTGGGTTGGAAGGGACCTTAAGGATCATCTCATTCCAACCAAGCCCCAAATGGGGCAGTGGTGGCCCATCAGGACAGGGCAGCAGCTCGCTGGGGTCCCCTGAAAGCACTCTGGCATTGCAGACTAGATGACCTCTAGGGGTCCCTTCCAACCCAAAACATTCTATGATTCTATGAGACTGCCCAGCAGCTCTGCGGGCACAGCGGCAGCCCCACCGAAGCACCCACCGTGCATGTTGGTGCTCTCACGTGAGGGTGTAGAGCTGGTCTTGGACAGTACTGACAGAGCCTGCCGGGCGCTGCGGGGAGAGGTGGGGTGGTGCTGCCATCTCCCCAGCGGCGCCTGGAAGGCAAGGCGCGCGACAGCCCTGCTGGTTGTTGTTTCATCAGGTACAATCGAGCAGATGCCTCGCGGCGTATTGACTCCATCTATAATTCTGGAAGAAAATTGTGAGGAAATGTGAATTCTGGTTTCGTTTCTGAAGCTTCTCGGTGAAATAGTGCCTAGTCTGCAGGGAGATAAGAAGAGCAATAAGGCTGTTACGCTTGATTTGGAGGTTGTTCTGCTGTTGCCACCAACTTATTGATAATTTTGTGTCTCGCTACAAATCAAGGCAGGCCAAAGAGTTGGTTGTTGATATCTGGTCTGCGTTCCCGGCTTCAGCTTTGTCATCAGCACTGAAATTATATCGTGGGTTTGGTCTCCAGTGCAAAAGCAAAGTTGTGCGAGCTCTTTCTGCCAAACCTGGGGTTGAAACGAAGGGGAGGTTGAACGTTTGTACTGGTTTTGGGGGGTGGCGCTGGTTTGGGGATGGTGCTGGTTTGGGGCTAAGTAACGGTGCGGGGCGCTGGAGCTACTGAGCATGAAGTCATTGGGGTCAGGGTCTTACTGAGGCCAGTGGGCAGCGTTCCCCTCCACTGTGCAGGTGCGGCTGGTGGAGGCAGAGATGTGGTTCGGTGCAGATTCGGGCGTTTGGGTGAGAACCAAGGGAAGCTCGGGAATTTCCTTGCCATGCCTTTCCTGGGATGATTGGCAGCCGGAGGGGAGGAGGTTGCTCTGCAGATCCAGCATTTGTCCTGAGTGGGCTTTCTAGATCGGTGATAACCCCAGGGTTGGCTGAAGAAATGTCACTCTAAATACAGGTATCGACCTCAGCAGAAATATTTTCATTTTATAGCGTGAAATGCCAACAACGATATCTACCTGACGGCTCACAGATTATAATATCTCTTCCGTACCACCACGGGTACAAGCCTTCCATTCAGGCTTGCCATAAATACAAACATGGGTTGCAGTAATATTTCATTTTTGATGGTGTAGCCGTGGGTTTTGATTATATAAATCAGGCTTTAGAAAAGGAATACAGCTTTGCGACGGACTGAATAAATAAGTAAATGCAAATATAAAAGTCCTTACAAATAATAATAAAACCCACAGCTTCCGAACGGACATTCAGGTTCAACTGGAAAACATTGCACTCTGGGTGTGAATAGGAGAAATCAGTTGGGTGCAGCATGCAGGCGGGTTCCTGATAAACTAATGCTCCTTCACACAATTTACAATCCAACTGAATTCATTTGCATGACAAAATTGGCTCGGGTATTCATGTGTTGCAGCAAGACAAGTGTAACATTACAAAGAACAAGTAACCATGGGGAAGGTTAATGCAGACAATAAGGAAATACAATGACATGAATCGGGTTCTTCTTTTGCCAACCTTTTATCTGAAATAGAAAAATAACAAGCTCCCACCCCCATTCCTTCTTGGGAATAAAAGAGTTGTTTTATGGAAGGCGGGGGGAGGGGGGGGGGGAAGAAAATGTGCAAAGTTGGCAAATAAAGATCTGTAATTTGCCTTTTTCCACCTCATGGATTCGAGACGTGTGCGTGCAGGGAAGGTGGGGGGACGAAGGACAGGGTGTCGTCATTGCGAGTGGGCGAGCAGGTTGATGTGACACAGCCAAACGGAGTCGGGCCGTCGGTGACGGACGCATGGCTGGGAGCTGTGGTGAAATGGCCTGGGGTGTTCACTGCCGTTGTGTCGAGTCCTGTCCTCTTCCAGAAGAAAATTGGAGGTCTTTTCCAACCAAAATTGGAGGTCTTTTCCAACCAAAATTGGAGGTCTTTTCCAACCAAATGATTCTATGGTTCTATGATTCTCAGGTGTAGCTCGACTGGAATGAGCTTTGCAGGACACGGCATGCAAACTTCTCTGGAAGACCTAGTGGGTGTCATGGCCCTCTGAAGGTGCTGAGCAGACTTTGCAACTTGGGGAGTTATTTGGACACCTGTATGGGAGTGGGCATCTTCTCAAGATCGTGTTCCCAGCTGGCCTCTCGGTGCTTGAAAATCCGGGTTGCTGGGCAGGCTTCTCTGAATGCAGGAGACTTTTTGGTTTTCTTCCCCTGTGTGAGTCCACATGAGAGTGCTCTGCCGTTAGGCACATGAGGCTTGGTGAGCATGTATTCAGGGTTTCATTTGGAACGAGGTGGACGTTGCAACCTGCAAAGCACATTATTAGAGTTTTTTTAGTTAAATTAATGTTTAAAAAAAGAAACTCTAAATGGTGGGGAACGTGTTAATGGTTCCCAGGTGTTTTGGTGGTTGGCTTTGCTTTGGAGCTCAGTGTCCTGAGGACTTTCCCTTACGGCTCAAAGTGCAGTTTATTCCCCAAAAAAGGTGGTTTCAGTGCAGCAGTTACAAGCTCGGGCATGATCCTGCCTGATGTGAGCACTTGAAAAGCCTGGCAGCAGGGGTGAGCTGCTCCTCCAACTTCTTGCGGCATTACAGGTGGAGAGGCTCAACCTCTCGCCTGTCCTGTGCTCCTGTCTTCGAGGGGGGTGAATCTCTGCTGGTGTGGGGGGGTCCGTGTTTGGTGCAGAGGCCGCACGGATGGAAAGCCAGAGTGGGGCTGCAGGCTTGCAAAGTCTCTCTGCTTCCAGCCCTCCGGAGACTCACATCTGCCCATCCTCCACGGGAGCGGGGTTTGCTGCACGCCGCGCTGGGTTCGGTGGCTCCCAAAGAGCTGACTGGGGAGCCAGGGTGGCCGGGAGCTGAGGGGTGGCCTGGGGGGCTTCCCTTGGGCTCGGGGGGGCTTTCCTTGGGCTCGGGGGGGCTTCCCTTGGGCTCAGGGAAGCCTCCACTCCTGGGAGCTGGGTTCTGATGCTGCCTTTAGCTCACGACTTCACCTACGGTTGCTCACACTGCGCCAACCTCTCGCAGCCGGAGAGGCGACGTTAAGTGCAAATTCTAATTATTCCAGCCCGGAATTGCTGGGAGAGAAGAGCTGTGCTGGCTAATTGGCTAAATGCTTAGCGCATGGGGGAAGCTGTCTGGGAACAAGGACCATGGCACTCTCCGCAAGCAGACGGCATCGCTTTCCTCATTGTTCTCGAGCTGGAGTGCTGAGCTCCCTTTCCAGCCGGGATTAGGCGCTCCGACACAGGCACTCACGGAGGACGAGGGCCCCTCTTTAGATCAGCTTTGCTCGGCGACGCAGCAGGCTTGTCCCTCAATTGCCATCTGCAACGAATCTGTAACAAGTTGACAAATGACTAATTTTAATTTAATCTTTCAGTTGCCAACTTAATGATGGAAAAAAAAAAAAAAAAAAAAAAAAAAAAAAGATCCAGGGGAAGAAAGTGCTCACCCGCATCTTCCCTTCACACCGTTCGCTCAATGGGGGAGTTTCAGTGCAAAACTGGTTAGGAGCGCAATAAGAGCCTTACATTTTTGAATTAAATTTAACCCCGGGGTGCCACTGCTTCAGAGCCTTTGGAGGCAGAGTTGTAAATCATGGCAGCAGATTCTGCTTCTGATGAGCACTTCCCATCATGATGACATTTAAACTATTAATTAATTAGGAGAGAGCAAGATGAGAAGATTTGGAATTCTCCCCTTTGGATAATTACTGTCGAAGACATTTGTTACTGTAATGAACGAACAGGATGTGACTTCAGCCAGCGCGTTCTCCCTGCGTGTCGGGGGGGGTCACATTATTTTAGCCTGCCTTAAAAGGAGAAAGAGAATGTTTTTTTTCCTTGCAACCATAAATAGGGGTCATTTGGGGTTTTTTTAGCGTTGTGGCAAAGCGGTAGTTGGAGAAGGAGGAATTGGATGAGAGTGTGCGTGGCCATCGATGCACCGAAAGCCAGAGCCTGGTGAGCGTGCGGGGTCCTCGCCGTGCAAATCAAAGTCGTGACTTCCTGGGGGGCGGCTTTTGGCCATGCGCCCTCTTACCAAGCCCATCGAAGCTGGTGGCAACCGTCCGCCAGGAGCGTGCTTTGAAAAGGGATCCCGAGCCCAGAGCACACGGTGGGCTGCTGGGGCAAGGGCTGTGCTGTGGGGAGCCCCAGTATCCCGGTGGTCCCTAGACACACTGCTGGTCCCATCCGGGTGCTTTCCCTAAATCTTGGGGGACGCTGAAAAGTGGAGGCTGTTGGAGACTGAACCGTGACAGCCGCGATCTTGTTTGGCTTTGCCTCTGCTGGGAGCTGTACTGAAGCACTGGTGGAGCTTTTGCACGGGCAAAGCCATCCTTCTCGCCCTCTCTTCAGAAAGATTTTTTTCTTTTTCTTTTTTTTTTTTTGGAAAGCTTCAGTGGTTTTCCCCATTTCCCCAGGATTTTGTTCTCTCTAAAAGCAGAGCCACTACTTCCTTATGGCATCTCTGCTTCTTGCTAGCACGGATCCTTGTTTACTTCTCTGGTGTTAATATGCCCTTTCGCAGGTAATCAATCTTGCCTGGCGGGATCAATTAAAATGAAGTGGGGATGCTCCACGTACCTGGGTCTGGAAATCTAGCTCCAGTTGTATTCCCACTTCCAAACCCATGTTTGCAGAACTCCTGGGCTAGATTAGCACCATCCCTGGTGGCTGTAATAACAGCACTAACGATTTACCAAAAGGAGTGCATTCATGTTGGCTCTCAGAAAGAAGTTATTAATTATCATAGAATCATAGAATGTTTTGGGTTGGAAGGGACCCCTAGAGGTCATCTAGTCCAACCCCCCTGCAGTGAGCAGGGACACCACTAACTAACTAGATCAGGTTGCCGTAACGTGAAAGGTTTAGGCAGAACCTCCTCACTGCTCACTGAGGACCTTGGCTACGAGGGCACCAGCAAGAGGCTTTGTGTCATCTAGGTTTGTCACCATCTAAACCCGAGAGCTCCCCAGTGCACTGGGAGCCAGGGTTTCCGGAGGAGAGTGCTCTCTCGCTGTCTTCACTGCAACAGCCGGCCCTAGGGGATTATCCTCAGGCAAACCAATGATTTTTTTGGCAGAGAAACATTTACGTTTCTTATTTTAAGTGGAATTGTCTCTAGGTACGTCTTTTTCATCTTACTCATTTTAACCTTCCAAAGAGTTTGGTTGTATTTTTTTTTTTTTCCTCCTGGGTGGTTCCATGACCTATTGATATTTTTCTGTTTAAACGTCTCTGTTCAAAGTTGTCGTGGTGATTCTTTGGTGTCCTACATGAAGTGAGCTTGGGCTCCCTCTAAATGCCTGGTGACTAAGTAGCCACCTTGAAAGAACCGCTAGGCTTTAACCTGAATACGTGCTGCCTGTAATCTCCAAGGGCTCCGACCTTCAGGGCTGCTCTCATCGGAGCAGACTCTGCTCAGTGATCAGGGAAATAGGGAGGTGGATGACTTGAATTTTTTTCATTTGCCGAATTTTCCTTAGTTGTTGCTGCTGTTCTGGAGCAGAGAGTTGAGCCCAACCATTAGGTCTAGCCCAGCCACGTGCAGTGCTGTAGGGTTATTTTCCAATGCCCTTGACTTGACAGAGGCAAAGCTTTGGCGTGGAGCTCAGGGCATACGGGGGCTGTTGGCCGGGCTTGCATCACCGCCTATGTCATGGTAAGGTTGGCAGAGCTGCCATTGAGCCTCTTGCAATGTCTCCGATAAAGCAAAAGCCCTCGTGTGTCCAAGAGCATTCACAGCATTGCAGGCTCCACAGCGCTTTGCTGGTGGTTGGTTGGCATCTCCCCTGACGGGACGCGAGCGGCTCTGCTCCGCCTGCTCCTGCAGGACCCGGCTCCTTCCTTTGGCCACCCGGGGAATTTGCACTTATCGCCCCGATAGCCTAGGGAAGCCACTGGGGATCGTGGGGCTCTGCTGCCTCTGAGCTTCACGAGGTAGGTGAAGACATGTTAAAAACCCGAGCCTGTGTCAGGAAAGTAGAATGGGTGTTTTGGGCTTTGCTGGGTGGGTTCACGCAGGAACGGGGCCAGTTGAAGATCCACAGTCGCCTTCAGTAAACAGAAAATGTCGTAGAGCTTACTGTAATGGAAAAGACCATCTACAGCTATTTCATGGTAACTAAACATGTGGGTTTTAATATGAAATATTGCTGCTGTGGTAAGAGTGTTTTCCTTTTTCCTCAGAACTTTTGTCACCTGGGACACCGATCTTTTCATAGGCAAGCTATAGACCTTTTACTGTAAAAAATAGAAATACTGATTTCTGCTCTGGAAAATCAGATCCTTTTCCCGGTGGGAAAAGAAGTATTCTTAATGTTCTTTTGCAGGAGAACTGCAGCAAAATTTACAGGGTGTTTTTGTCTTTGCTTTTTTTAAATTTTTTTTTCCATAGGGATTCAGAGCGAAGGGTTCTGGCTTTGCTCTAATTTCTGGGAAAAAACAAACCAAACCATTATCAAAACCAAACCAAACCATTACCAAAACCAAACAAAACCATTACCAAGCCCTTAAATGACTTCGCTTTTTTTTCCTCCGAGTAGGACTTGTAAATTGTTTTGCGGCTCTGAGCTCCGGCATTGCTCCGTCACCCCGAGTCCTTTGGGATGGAAGGCATTGGTGGTTCCCTTAGTCCTGCCTGCGGAGCCTCTTGGCTGCGGGATCAGCAGCTGGGACAGGGCCTTGGGGGGAGGAGGGTTGGTTGGGGCGAGCAGGGCTTGGCGCTGGCAGCGACGGCCGTTGGGACCCCAATGCCCCAATTCTGCTCCCAGTGCGTTTTATAATGAATGAGTTTAATTGCGCACCTCTCCCTCTGCCAGCGCCCACGTGAGAGACAGGGACCCAAAGTGGGACAGACAGACAGGCTCAGACACTCCCCCCCGGGGGCATTAATGCTGGAGGAAAGGTCATCACAAGCTGGGCTTTATTTTATATAATGATAAACATTTTTTTCCTTTTGATTTTAAGCTCCAGCAATTATTTTTTTTTAACTTATAATTAATTTGACAGAAAATATTGGGCTGTACGTGTGTAGCAAGGGCTAAACCGTGAATCTAAAATGAAGACTATTGGAGGGCTACGGCAGAATTCATTTGTTTGTGCTCTGGTACCCGCAAAGACAATACCAGAAACCTTTGGAGACAGATAAACGTTTCGTATGTGAGTCAGAAAACACCCAGTCCGTCAGCAGCAATCATCTTTCTGGAGATTCTAGATAATCCCAGCTTCAAAGCAGAACCGGTGTTTCGGAATATTCATTCTCTGATACTCAAACATCCAACTTTGTTCTTCTAATTATGATTATGCTTTTGATGTTCTATCAGACAAGTGCCATAAGGGTCTTAAAAAGGGCAAAATAATTATTTTCTTTATATCTTAATACCCACGGGATGCAGGGGCTTCGGCAGAGAAAGGAGTATTTTTTTTGACAAATCCAACGGCGGAGGCTTGGCAACATGGTACAGTTGAGTGTAACCATAAATAAAACCCTGTGTGAATTCCCCCTTGGAGACACTACAGATCTATTGAACAGGGCACCCTCTCTATAAAAATTGTTCTTGAGAGGTAATAGCAAGCTATACATTATGAAAAAATATAGCACAGGGATTTGCTGTACTTGGAGCAAAACTATGAGAAAAATGGTGGGAGGTAATAAGGGATTGTCGTTCCATCCCATTAGAAATGTGTTTTATTCCAGACACCCAGATTTTATCTTCCCACTGCACCTGAATTAGAAATGAAACTGCCAACTTTCTAGGATGTGCAAGAATCCACACAGTAATGTGGTTTCTTTTTTCTTTTTCTTTTTCTTCCCCCCCCCCCCCTCCCCCGCCCCTTTTTTTCTTTTTGGGAAGCTAATTAGGGCAAACGTAGATAAAACACACTGGGTGTTATGGGCTTGTAAATAACGGAAAAGGGCTTCCTTAGGAAATTAGCACCAGGACATCTAGGAAGCTGTGAAATCAGGTGCTCCAAACAGGCGCTGTATTCTCTACATAGATTAAAATAATAATAAAACCCCCTCTAAACCCAGCCATATACAGAAGGGAATCCTCCAGGATTTGACTGGCACAATCCTGTAAAAGAAGAAGTTCCGTAAAAAAAAATCCACTCATTTCTAAAGAAATTTCCCAGATTAGATTTGTAAATCAAAAACCAATATATAACATGCAAGAATTGATCTGTTTTATATTCCTCAGTTACATTTTTGTGAAGCACATTTAGAAGATTTAGAACGTATTTGCGCCTGCTGGTTGAGCCATTATATGCTTGAGTTCATACATCTATTTGTGAGGCTATAAAACAGGCATCGACTACCCATGTAAATTGTGTTCTCCACAATAAATTATATGCATACTTGCAAAAATACATAACTGCTGTTGGTTGGCTTACGTAGACTGAATACTAATGATGTTTAAAGTTGTATTGTCCCTCTTCTCGGGCCTAATTTAGCCTCTACATCAAAAATTATGTAGGAAAAAACACTTTATCCTCTCACTGAGAAATAAAATGGCACTTACGGGCATCCACATATCTTTCTTTTATGAAACACCACCATTTTCATACTAATTTTAGCTGCACAGGGTTCATGGAAAAGTCTGTCTCGTGCAAACCTCTTCAGAGACTTCAGTGTCTATATACGTACGCAGCCATAAAACGGGGCTTTGTGGGGTTTATATAAATGAACTGGGGGTTGTGCACGTGATACGTGCTCACAGATAGTATAATTCTGTCTGATACTCGGAGTATTTTTAATTCCTAAAGTTCAGAGAGGTTGGTTTGTTGGTTTTTTTTTTTTAATGGCATCCCAGGGTTTAGTGCAGTACCACAAAATCCTCGAAGGAGCCCGAAGCCCCATGAAGCGACACCGAAACGTTGCGCGCCTCCCTCTCCCCTCTACCTGCTGCCCGTCACGGCGCCGCTGGGTTAATTAATTGGGTTTGCTTGTATCGCAGTTGTCTGAAGAGCTGGGAAACGTGCCTCCCCTCGCCAAGGAGTGGGGGCTGATCCCGACTTCCCCGCGTTGGGTTATTTTTTATTGAGTGCCTCCTCGGCCACTTCACGTCTTTTAATGGCAGCCAGCGTCCTCGGGACCGAAATGGATGAAGGTGCCGTGTAACCTTCGCCCGTGTTCTTCCTCCCCTCTCACCCGTTTCTCGGCTCTCCCCTCCTCCCGTACGGCAATATATGGGTATGAGTTCCCTGTCTTTTTTCAGTCTTTCATTAACCCGCTTTATTTATTACTTTCACCCTTTATTCTTTCCCTGCCTCTTTGCACAGATCTCTTTTTCCTTTCCAGGTTTTGCCCGCCTCAGTGTATTTTCTCCATTTTGCCCTTTATTCTTTCCCTTCTCCATTCCCTGTTACAAACAGTCCCTTCCTCCAGCTACAAATTACGTGTCTGCTTCTGCAGCCAATTTCTCCGCCTGCGATGGATCACTGCGAGGCGACCAGGTACCCCCGTCTGCCTCTGCGACTGGGAGAGGAGAATTTTCCCGTCCTTCTCCTTCCCTACCCGGGCCGTGTGGGGAATATGGAAGCTGTCACACACTTCCTCTCCTGCCCAATGATGTGTAGGAGAATAATATATCCCTTTTATTGGGCTCACAACTGGGCAGAGGAACGAGAGAAGCAAAATACCTCCTTTTCCCCAACCCAGACTGTCCCCGCTTCCTTTTCCCGCTAACGTAAGTTATTGCCGCCATCCCAGCTGTAATTTTGTGGAGCCCTCCCGAAAGGCTTAGGCTGCACCCCCAGGGCCAAAGCCGGCATGGATGCGGGGTCAGCACTTGGCAGTGATAAGGTCCCAGCCCAACCCCTACCACCCTCCTGCAGGAATTCACGTCGGGTGCCGTGCCCGACGCTAGCGCCGTAAAACTGGTGTCAAAAAGCAGGTAGCGGAGTTTGCTTTTCCAGGGCCAACTTTTCCAGGGCCCCGAGCTGGAAAGGGATAAAGGGACCGGTACAAGGTGCGTGCATCGCACAGCACCGGTGAGGATGCGAGGTTATGCAGGGAGGACAGAGTACGGCTGCCTGAGACCTGCTCGCTGCTCCCATTCCTGATTTTTCCAAGACCTTCTCACTAGCCCCATTCATAGAATCATAGAATGTTTTGGGTTGGAAGGGACCCCTAGAGGTCATCTAGTCCAACCCCAATTCCTGGGTATCCACGCGCCAGCTCTGGATGGCTGCATCCAACCCCAAAACCAGCGCAGAACTTAAAGCCGGGAGGGCCCTCTAAGGGAGGGTTGGGATGCGCGCCAGGGTTTGTACGTGGTTAATACGTGTCCGTTTAATTTTCTGTGTTGGTTTTTCTTAGCGTGTGCTCACATTTTTAACTTCTGGAGGAAAAAAACCTGTTCCTGGGCGGGCTCTGTGGCGTGGCAAACAGCAGGGGAGTTCATGGGCTTTGTGGGCAGGGGCAACTTTCGGGAGCTGGGCTGTCTGAACGGCGCTTGGTGAAGAGCAGGCTGCACGTGTGATTTGTTCAGCCTGGAGCAGAGGAGGCTGCGGGCAGAGCTGAGTGCGGCCGCTCAGGGCTTCAAGGGGGCCCAGAGGAAAGGGGGGGACAAGCATTTTAGTAGGGCCAGCTGGGACAGGACAAGGGGGGATGGCTTTAAACTAAACCAGGGTAGGTTTAGACTGGATCTAAGGAAGAAATTCTGTACAGTGAGGGTGGTGAAACCCTGGCAGGGGTTGCCCAGAGAGGGGGTGGAGGCCAGGTTGGTGGAATTCCAGGCCAGGTTGGCCGGGGCTGTGAGCAACCTGATGTGGTTCAAGGTGTCCCTGCTCCTGCAGGGGGGTTGGGCTGGGTGGCCTCTGGGGGTCCCTTCCCACCCAAACCATTCCATGATTCTGTGATCCTGCGACCAATTTGTTCTGGAATTAGTGGAAGGGTAGACAAAGGAGATGATGCCACGTTCACGCCCCACACTGCTGATTTATTTCCTGGATTCCCAGGTCGATGACTTGTGGCACGGCCTCGGCAGTGGGTTGCTGCTTGGGTGAGGGTGGCAGAGCTTCCCAAAGGAGCAGCCACTTCCAGGGGGGGTGAGCTGGGTGTTTGCAGACCAACATAGCAAAGTTCCAGAAATTCCCCTAGTGCTGGAAACTGCCCTGGGACAGGGAGGTGACAGCGACGGCGTGTGCCTGAGATGCACCCTCGGTGGGCAGAGCAGAGCACCCCCACAGCCACGTCTCGTTGCAGCCCGTTAGAAGAGGGGGTTGTTGCTTTAATGCCACCTTTCGGAGTTGCAGTGGCTGACAAAGTAACCCAGATATAATTTTCCTTTGTGTCAGTTCTAGCCACTAAAATTAGCATTAAGAGACACAGAAAGCTCAGTGGAGTTTTCCCAGTTTATCCTGCAGCTAATCTTTTTATATCTTTTTTTTTTTCTTCTTCTTTAAAATCAGGGGGAGGGGAAGCCCTTTCATTCTCTGCAGCTGGCACGTCTAAACTGCTCGTGTATGTGCTGCTTCTACCACATACAGTAGCTTAGGACTTTTCAAAAACACAGAACCCCTGAATCCAATAAAATTGCAAATTTCACTGTATTTCACAATATCCTAAATAAACATGAACAGCGTGCATTTCTCTTTCTGGCATCAAATATTAATCTGTCCGTGGTCGGAAATGTGCTTTCCATCTTGTGTGCGCTCACATTGGGTAAACACTTGGGAGATTGCTATTCCAGACCTTTCATTCTCTCCTAGAGTCAAGAGCATGACAAATTTTTCTCCTAATTACACCTGCCACTGTTTGCCTTCTAATACTGTAAATCCTCCATCACATAGTTTTTCAGATTCAGGATTAGGTGCCTTTTCTGTCATACAAATGATTGGAGGTGCAATATGCAGTTAGCAATGCACGTTATGAATGTTTAGGATGGGGGGGTTGGGTTGGGTTTCCTTGAGTGAAAGATCCGCGTGAACAGAACTAGATCCACATTTAACTTGTGATGTTGAACCGGGACCTCTGGGTTGGTTTTTCCAGCTGTTTTGAGCCAGTGGAACCCTATCCCTTCCGCTGAAAGCGCAGCCATGTGTTTCTCTCTGCTTTTCAGTTTATTTGGGTTTGTCTCTGACACTGGGAATTCTATCTTGTATCCCCTTGTGTGTCTCGGTACCTATGGGAGGGCGCGGAGCCAGGCAGGTGGCAGTGGTTTCCTTCTCTCCAGGGTGTTGGTGCCAGCATGGTGCTCTCGAGCCCTGGGACAAGAATGCAGTCCCTGAGTGCTGGCAAGGGGGTGCTTGCCTTTGGGCGAGCCTTCCAGCTCCGTCCTCTCGGTTGTGGCGTGCGGATGCACGTTGCAGCCTTCCCCACCTGCTCCTCCGGTGTTGGATGTTCAGTGTGGGCATCTCGTATCCTTCTGTTGGAAGAGGCAAGTCATGAGACTTTGGTATCGACTAGGACCCTCTTGTTCTATCTGACATTAAATAGCATCAGGTTTCCCCTTCCCTGGTCTGCAAGAGGTCCGTCGTCTCTCCCCGGCAGGACGGAGGAGATTCAGCGTCAGGATGTAAGCATGCTGGTACCTCGGCCCCAGAAATAAAGTTGGTTTGGGAATGTCAGACGGTCCTGATCTGCTCAGCGCTCCTGGGTGCAGCAGGACCTTCGTGGGCAATGTCCCAGAGACACGTGAAATCCAGTGACGTGGTTCTGGAGGTTGTGCTGCCTTGGGTATATTTTGCTTGCGTGTTTGCAAAATCAGAATAGCAAAAAGCAACCAAGGAAAATGCGTGAAAGCAAGGCAGGAAGCGGTGGCATAGCAAGACCCTGCCCCAAGACCCCCCCCCCCCCTCCCCCGGCTCCGCGTGCAGGCCAGTGATGCGGGCAGCGGTCCCTGCTGGTTTTCCCCTGCTCTGGCTTTATGTTTAAGTGAAAGTCTCTTGGGCAAAGAGGCCGTTTCGCTTTGCTGGTACAAATCCTCCATTAATGTGTTACAGCAGGGGGCAGAGAAATTGGGCCAGCTCGGAGCTAATCGAGAGTTAATACACAAATGATGAGCTGATGGAAAAAGAGCATGCGTGATACGGGTGAAGGACATGCGGCGAGGAGGAACAACAGCAGGGAGATCCACGGCGCTCGTGCGCGCGAGCTTAAATTGGCCACGACGAGGGTTTACGTGTCACCTTGGGATGCGCGGGTGTCCCAAGTTTGGGATGCACGCTGTAGGACTCCAGCAATGCATGTTATTCCTGCACCTAGAGTAAACGCCGGGAGCATTTTAGCGTGCGGCTAGGAAGGTCAGGCTGACGCTGGCCGCGCCGGCAGCGTGGTGGTGAGGAAGCAGAGGATGAGTTTGCGTTGGTTTTGCTGCACTGGTTTGCGGTCCATGCGGCAGGTGGGGGGTGTTGGCCGTTGCCGCTAGGAATAAATAGAGGGCTTGAGCCTAGAGAGATGGAGTGAAACAATTTATTTGATTACTAGGTAAATAAATAAGCTAAGCTCCTGGTGGATGGACGCGCCCGTGGTTGCTTTGTCAAGTGGTGCGTTTCTCTGCTTGCCTCCCAGCACTTTTTTTAGCCAACTGCTGAGGAGACAAATTCCTCCCCTCCTTATAGACTTCAGAAAGTTACATATTTTTTTTTTATTGGAAACCTGGGCAGAAGGGAGGAGTTTGGCCGGTTAGAAATCGGTCTCCGTGTTCAAAATGGAAGTTACAAAACTGCTTTCTGCCTGATCGGTTTTACTACAAGATTTTGTCTATTTTGGATTCTGTTTTTCTTTGAAAAGTGGGAAGATTGGCTAAATTAACATTTGCTTGTGCGGTTTTCATTTGGATTGAAAAGCTCTAGCTTGCAGGAAAAGTTTTTTACTTATTCATTATGTAAAATCCGGTCTTTCTTATGGGATGAACCCCCTTCAGTACCACCCCCGGGAGGTAACCTACAGACTGAGCTTCTCCGGCTCGGGATGGGGCACGCTGGGTACCCGCAGCCTGGCATGCGTCTATCAGGTTATTACTGCACCCCAGAACAACTGGGAAAATAGGACTTTTGTAGCAGAAAGGTAAACCTGCGTTTAAAAGCAGAAATCTGCTTGTGGTTTTCCAACGCCCCGTGACCACAACAGGGACCTCTCGCCGTTCTCAGCCCACCCTGTTTTCATTCGATTCTCCTTCTACTCCACGGCGCGTTTAATTAACGGGCTCTTCACTAATGCCATTTACTAAAAAGAGGTTGCTGTCTTCTGGCGGATGGGCAAAACATGGCAAAATTGCTGTTAATTGGGAAAGGAGAGATGGCTGAGGGTTAGTAAGGGCTTTCCGCGTCGTAGCCCGTGTTTGTTAGGGGGAGCAAAGCCTTACCCGGCTGCGGAGGAACGGGGAGCCGGGGCTTGGTGTGGCTCCCTCAGCTTATCCTGCACGAGGACTCCAGGCTCTTACGCTCCGAGTAAATCCTTCCTGCTGCCCTTGGGGGTCCTCGGTGTTTCGGTCCAGCTGGTGCATCGGCTTCAGAGCCGCGCGTCCTGCCTGAAGCCATGCTTCATCAGCAGACCCGCCTCTGGGCTGCAAATAGTTAAATAGCTAAAATTGTCTCTTTGGTTGAGTTCTCTTTCAACGGGAGAGGTTTGGGGATGTTTTAGTTGAGACCAAACAATTCCCTTTACGTTTGTGTCCTACACGTGAAAAATTTTGATCTTGGGTTAATCTTTTGTGTTCGAATACAGTCTTAGAATTCAAGCTCCTCCAAAAGGAGGATTCGAGTTTCTCATTTCTCTTGTGGATGAAAGACTCCAAGTGCCAACTTGGCTCCCAGCGTGAGTCCTGGGGCAGATCAATCCTATCGTAAAGCTGACATAACCTCAACTGAGCGCCCCAACCAGCCTCTGTATTGATGGAGAAGTGCCTGCGCTATTGCAAAATCCATTCTGTTCAGCTCTGGATTTCTTCCAATTCTTTAGAAAGAAGCAAACGGCAGCCACTGCCACCAAAATCCTATTTGTGCCTGATTGCCATCCCAATACCATTTCCAGGGGTGACAGGCGTATCAGAAAGGGCCGGGCCGAGGCCAGCCTGGGCGCAGGCTGCGTCCCAGCTGCGGTGATTTACGGCGACCGGCCGTGGTGGGGATGGTTTGTGGCTCTGACCTGGTTGTGACCCCAGCAGATAGCAAGGCAACGTTTCCGCGAAGCACAAACAAAAGGTTAAATGCTCCAGTTCTTGGCTTAGACAGAGCCAATCATTCTGAAGAGACTTGCCCCCCCCCCCCTTTAATCGGTTCTTTATTTCATGTAATATTTCTCTCGCTTCCTTGCACATGCGCTCGCTCCTTCTCTCTTGCACTTGGACGTGCAAACTCGCCCACTCGCCCTCTTTAAAACGTCTTAATAGCAGCCCCTTTAAAATTCCACCGCAGCTATTTTCCAGACCTCTTTACAACGGGCTGGATAACATCTCCATCACACGCGGCAAGTTTAATGAGTTCAACCTCTCAAGGGTTTCACCGTTTGCTTCCAGGGCTGCGGCCGCGATTGCCCTATTTTTCGGTAGGTGGGTAGCGCCGTGCCTGGCAGAGGGCCCCGGCCTTGGCAGCTCTCGCCCCGGTCCCAGCGTGGGTGGCACGGAGGCATCCCTGCCTCTCGCAGCTTGCGAACGCCGCTCCTGGAAGGCGGGTGACTCAGAGGCAATATGTTGCCGATGGGCAGCGAGGGGAGCGCCTGCGCCAGGGAGTTGGGAGTCACGGGAGCGTCGCTTTTGTCTTCTGCCCTCCGCAGGGAGAGGAGAAGGAAAGCTGCCAGCACCTCCCAGGCTACGGCCCCGGCTCCTCCGGCGCTTCCCCGGCAGGAGAAATCGAACGCCAAAGGAAGAGGCTGAACAGCACCAAATTTATGTGTTTAAAAGCCTCCAGAAGAAGTCACCGTCTAACGGTGCCTACTGTAGTGCCGTCAGCCCTGTGAGCTTTTTTCTTTTTTTTGAAAGTGCATACAGTAAAGGTAAAAATGGTCAAAGTTTGTTCCGATAAAGACGGATGACACAAAAAACCCCCAAACCCCAAAGGCAGATGGCTCAGCTTGCTGCCCTCTGGCTAACCCTGCCATGAGAGGGTTAAACCAGTCAGCTTTTAACTGGGGGACACTGCTCTGGTGTCACACCTACCCGCTTCTGGCGCTCCAGCAGGTTAGTGACATGCCTGAGATCAGACAGGGAGGTTGGGGGGGGGGGGTGGGGGGATTATGCTAAACAGGACCAGCTGTGATGATCCAAACTGGCTTTCTGTGACCAAACTTTCCCTAATTCTGCAGAGCTGGGAAAGAAAACCAGAAGGGAAAACCCAGGTGTCCCCACTCGGAGCGGTGTTGGCTGTTCCCGCTGATGAATGAGCGTGGGACAGAAATGTTGAACTTTGATTAATTCCCAGTGTCCAAAACTCGCTAGAACTTGGCCATTTGGCCTCGTTGAAAGTGGCGCTCAGATGTCACCGCGATAGGAAAAGCAGAAACCACCTACGGCCGCAGCGGCTGTAAACTATCGGGAGGAGACAGCGACGGCTCGGAGTCACCTCCCTCGCCCGGACCAGGCCGGCACGACGCCGCGCGGCGGGGTTTGCTCACCAGTGACGTCAGCAGCGCTGTGATGAACGGAGCTAAACGAAGCCAGGCGGTCCCTGAAAAGCGTTGACCGCCTTTTCAGGGCTGGAATTGGAGTTTGGGAAGTGATTGCTCAAGATAAATAGGAGCTGCTGCAATAAGTCCAAACTAGTTTGGAAAAGTGTGCCCTTGTTGCCAAGAAGGCCAATGGCACCTGGGGTGCATTCAGAGGAGCATGGCCAGCAGGGCGAGGGACGTTCTCCTCCCCCTCTGCTCTGCCCTGGTGAGACCCCACCTGGAGCACTGGGTCCAGTTCTGGGCTCCCCAGTTCAGGAAAGATAAGGAACTCCTAGAAAGATTCCAGAGGAGAGCAACTAGGATGATAAAGGGACTGGAGCATCTCCCCTACAAGGAAAGGCTGAGAGAGTTGGGCTTGTTCAGCCTGGAGAAGAGAAGGCTGAGAGGGGACCTCATCAATACATACAAATATCTTAAGGATGGAAGTCACGAGGACGCAGCCAGGCTCTTCCCAGTGGTGCCCAGCGCCAGGACAAGGGGCCATGGGCACAAACTGAAGCACAAGAGGTTCCAGGTGAATGGGAGGAAGAACTTGTTGACTGTGAGGGTGGCCGAGCCCTGGCCCAGGCTGCCCAGGGGGGCTGTGGAGTCTCCTTCTCTGGAGATATTCAACCCCTGCCTGGACAAAGTCCTGTGTAACATTCTTTGGGTGACCCTGCTTTAGCAGGAGGGTCGGACTAGGTGAGCTCCTGAGGTCCCTTCCAACCCTTGCGATTCTGTGATTCTGTGAACTCTATATCCCTATCCCATAAATGATATTTTTCCTCCCTCCTCTCTGAGTGCTGATGTTCTTCTTTGGATTGTTTGTTTTCAAACTCGGGCTTGGCCTGAAACATCAGCAACGTTGATGGCATTTAAAAGTAATATCATGGATTTATGCTACTGTCATTTAATTTGGAGGTTTCAAAACGCCCGTTTGAGCGTGAATTGCTGTCACGTGCCGGTTCGGCCGCTTGGCGTTCTCCTTGGCACGCCCTGAGCAGGCTGCGACTCAGCGTGGGTTCAGCCTCCATTCGGCCGCGCTCCGGCACCCATGCTGCTGCTGCCTTTGCTGGAGAAGGGCCCTACCTGCTTTACTCCTGTCCTATACCGAGCTCCAGAAGAATCAGCCTTGAAGATCAAACATGAGAAAGGCAAATCCCAACCTCCCCGTGACTCGGCCCTTTCTAACTCTTCAACAACGCTCTCGTTAAATGTGAGGAGTTAATTTGCCTGTATAGCGCTGAGGGTACCTTGCTGCCTAAATATCCTGTGCCACAGAACAAAGGCATCCTAATTCCCCTGGCGAATATTAGAAAGAGACGTACATATGTACAGGGCTTTTCAGAGTATTTTAATTATATTTATCTTCCTGCTCTTGCTTGTAAATTATTTTTTTTTTTTTAGTGGAAGATTAAAGCCGGTGTTTTATGATCCTGGCTGCTTTCCTCCATCCCCCCCGTCAGCAAACTGGCGAGATGTTGTCAAACGCTCCCCGTGTGTCACTCTCATTTGTCAGTTTAAAAGGTGTTGCCCTGTTTGCCATAAACCAGTATATAGTAGCGGTAGCCTTTTCCCTGCAGTAAATTAGCAGCCGAAGCATCGGCTGAGCTCTCCGCGCTGGCTCAGTGTCATCCCCGGGGACGCTTGGCCGCTGCTCGGGCACAAACTCCTGCTGCAAAACTTCTCACCGAGTCCCCGCTGGCGTCAGCATCACAACTGCCACGCAAACGGTTACTCGGTGATGTGGTCCTTCTGGAGGAAGAGGATGGGAAATGAGGTTCTAAAATAAGCAGTCGCTCTCTAGTTTAGTGGTAATGAGCGAATAAGATTTAATTAATTTAGTCCGGCAAACTGGGTCACCAGTTTCCTCAGCCAGAGAAAAAGGTATCATGGATGGGGAACACAGCAGAGGACGCTGGCCCTTAAATAAATACCTTAGATTAGGTCGAGGGAGGGGATTGTGCCCCTCTGCTCTGCTCTGGGGACACCTCCCCTGGAGCCCTGCGTCCAGCTCGGGAGCCCTCGGCACAAGGAGGACATGGAGCTGTTGGAGCGGGGCCAGGGGAGGGCTACTAAAATGCTGCGAGGGGCTACTAAAATGCTCCGAGGGCTGGAGCCCCTCTGCTCTGAGGCCAGGCTGGGAGAGTTGGGGGTGTTCAGCCTGGAGCAGAGGAGGCTGCGGGCAGAGCTGAGTGCGGCCGCTCAGGGCTTCAAGGGGGCCCAGAGGAAAGGGGGGGACAAGCTTTTTAGTAGGGCCAGCTGGGACAGGACAAGGGGGGATGGCTTTAAACTGAAGCAGGGCAGGTTTAGACTGGATCTAAGGAAGAAATTCTGTACAGTGAGGGTGGTGAAACCCTGGCAGGGGTTGCCCAGAGAGGGGGTGGAGGCCCCATCCCTGGGACCATTCCAGGCCAAGTTGGCCGGGGCTGTGAGCATCCTGATGTGGTTCAAGGTGTCCCTGCTCCTGCAGGGGGGTTGGGCTGGGTGACCTCTGGGGGTCCCTTCCCACCCAAACCGTTCCATGATTTTATACAGAGGGTTTTCTGGGCTTCTCATGTATCTCTATAACCTACTCAAAGCAGTTGGCTATTGCACCTCGGACCTTGGAAGGCACCAGATACGAAACTCAACCACAAGTGGGTGGCTACCGCGGCGGTTGTCTGCCAGCCGATTTCTGCTTTGCATCACGTGGATAAGTTTAGCTTGCGTGAAATTAAAATCCCCCCTCTTTGCAGCCCCGCTTCTTCTCACTTGTCAGGGCAATAAAACGCCAACTCCTCCCAGCTCTGCCCGCGTGTAAACACCGTTAATGTCGCAACAAAACAGCGCAGTTTGAAACGCCGGCTGCTGCTTCCCCGAGGAGCCCCAGCACAAACTGGGGGACCGGGGGCAGGCGCGCCAGCCTTCGACTTCGATTTCTCACTTCTGCTCGGTATTTCTGACTCGAGCTGGTTTGTATCTGCCACCTTTTATTTAAACATAGGAGGTTTTTTAAAATTTAAATTAGATCTCGGAAAATAGATACTGTGCACCTTTGTGTTGGGAAGAAAAAGAAGTGGTGTCATTCATGTCAGATAATTGGTGGTTTTAGCTCTCTGCAGAATAAATTACAGCAGTCATATAATGGCCTTTCATCCAATCACTTCTCTACTCCAGATCTAGACTTGAAATGAGGTTTGTTGAAAACATCATTTCAGGGATTATTGACCACAGCAAAACCTTGTTGTACATGTTCTTTGTATGTGTTGAAAATACACGAGTTAAAAAGGTAATAGTTGGTGCTTTGCCAGTGAATTGGAAGCTGCTCCCCGGGATCGGCGGGAGGCACGAGGCTCTCAGGGGGTGCATTCAGTCTTTCTCCTCCCTCCGGAAAGGGGATGGGAGGGGGGGTTCAGCGCTTTGGGCACAAGAGTTGTTGGGAGACAGGCGGTACCGGTCCCTGATGGCTTGGAGTTCAGTGGTGGGGAGCACTGTATTTAGTGAGAGGGGACTTCGTTGAGCCCGTTGTTTGACCGATAGGCAAGCTGTGGGGGATGTTTCGATATCTTTGACTTCTAAACTGTTATCTTCTGCGTGTTGAAATGACTGTTGTTTAGGTAATATGCAAAAAGGCAGCACGGACCCGAGGAGTGAGGTGTGAGGGTTGCTTTTTAGGGCTGGATTGCCTTTCTTCTCATATGGGTACAGTCCCTCATGGCTGCAGTCCTCGTCCCTTCCTGGGGCCTCTCGGTAGCGCAGAAGGGCATTAGGATAAGCTCAGAGCAGGTGCCAAAGAGTTCAAACCAACCTTTACATGAGAAAAGGTTAAAAGACAATGTGCTCATCATCTACAAATACCAATGCGGGGAAGAATAAAAGACCGTAAAAGACTCTAAAGCTGAGCAGGGAAACCAAAAAAAAAAAAAAAAAAAAAAAAAAAAAATATATATATATATATAAAAGTAGGTTCCATGGTTGGAAGCTGATGGCAGACAAATTCAAATGAGCATTGAAGTGTGTGTTTTGACAGTCACAGTAATTAACCATTGGAGAAAATTGCCAGGGGATATGGTAGATGCTCCATCACTTGCAAATTTTATAAATAAGGGCTGAATGTCTTTATAAAACAAAATACCATTTGAGGGGGGGGCGGGAAGTTGTGGGTTAGCCACAAGAACTGTGTATATTAAATTCCTGGGTCTGAGTTCAGGTTGGAGGCTGGCCTGGAGGAGCTCCATGGATCTCACTGGCATTTAAATCCAGGGACCTGCTGGTTTGGAGCCCTGGCTTTTCGGCAATACAAATCCCCTGGTCTTGCCTTGCACTCATTCGGTCATTTTGTGCTTTTGCAAGAATTCAGGGACTCACAGAATCCCGGGTTGGCAGGGCCGTCGGGAGCTCACCCAGTGCCACCCCCCTGCCCAGGCAGGTTCTCCTAGAGCATGTTACACAGGACATCGTCCAGGAGGGCTTTGAATATCTCCAGAGAAGGAGACTCCACAGCCCCCCTGGGCAGCCTGGGCCAGGGCTCGGCCACCCTCAAAGTCAACAAGTTCTTCCTCCCGTTCACCTGGAACCTCTTCTGCTTCAGGTTGTGCCCATGGCCCCTTGTCCTGGTGCTGGACACCACTGAGAAGAGTCTGGCTGCGTCCTCATGACCCCCACCCTTGAGATATTTGTAGGTGGTGATGAGATCCCCTCTCAGCCTTCTCTTCTCCAGGCTGAACAAGCCCAGCTCCCTCAGCCTTTCCTCCTAGGGGAGATGCTCCAGTCCCTTAATCATCCTTGTTGCCCTCCTCTGGACTCTCTCCAGGAGTTCCTCATCTTTCTTGAACTGGGGAGCCCAGAACTGGACCCAGTGCTCCAGGTGGGGTCTCACCAGGGCTGGCCCGGAGCTGAGCAAAGCCCTGCTTGAGGAACATAACAGACCCCACCAAAGCCAAGCTGGCCTTGCAGCGCTCGTTGCAGGGAGTGAGACAGCTCGGATGGAATAATTGATCATTTGCTTGACTAAGGATCAAAGCACCTGAAACTTGGTCACCTCCGTCTGCCCTAGCATGCCCTGAAAGGATAAATTCTTGAAAAATAGTCTTTTCCATTTATATTACTTACTTCCTTTCCCCACTTACTCTCATTTCAGTTTAGCACGGAACCTGACAGCTCCTGTGACAGTCCTAGAGTGGTGACCATCAGCTTCTACTGCTATGGTTTTGTAAAGCAAGCAAGGGGGTTTAGACGCCCAGCGTGGCCTAGGGATGGATGGGCATGAGCTTTGCCAGGCCCCTGAGCAGCTCGGGAAGCTTCAGCTCCTCCGCTTTCTGTTTCGCTGTTTAACTTCTGCTACTCGCTGAAGTTCCCCCAGCTCCCGCCTGCTGAGACCAAGAGGGAAGAGCCTGCCCAGATGCACTCGCTCATTTATTTTAATTTAGTCCCGATGACAATTTTGTGAGCCGCTGTGGAAGGGGAGGAGGAGGAGGCGGCACGTTGTGCCTGTGCGTGCGCTAGGGAAGGGCTTTTCTTGCCTGCTTGCTTTCCCTTCAACCACATTATATGACCCCTGCTAACAGGCTGGGTACCAGTAAAACCAGAGCCACCCTAGAGCACGGTTTCCGTGCTGTTGTAAATGAAATCTGTATTTTTTCTTTCTCTGGGAAGTCCTTCTTACACCGGGCCTCTTTCAATGCTCCGTAGCCATCTTTTACGTGACTGCTGCTGCTCCTGTAGCTAAAGGTCCCTTTGCTTCTCGTCCGTCCCCCTACTGAGGCTGCCTCGCGTTTCCCTCCTGCTGCCGCCTTCAGCTGGTTTGAATTCCCTTCTAAAATGCACCCAGTGTGTTGGTTTTAAATTTCCAGCTGGATGCTCGCTGTTCCCGCTCTCCTTTAAAGCTGTATCATTTGGGGAGAGCATCCTGTAGCCCCGAAGGAAATAATACAGACAGGGTGGGGGAAAAAAAAAAAAAATCCCCCACTTTGCTTCTAGGTGGAGTTCACATGGTGCAAATTGGGAATAAAATCTCAGCACCGTGAGGACTGCAAAAAAATTCTCTGGAAATAGAAAATATTTTTATCTGGTTTTCTTCCCAATTTGTAGTGTGTGGATGCATGGCGAAAGTACACCGAAACCATGACCTTCCCCTTCAGACCAAAATGTATCTTGGGAGAAATACGAGGCCCAATGAGAGTGGTGAAACCCTGGCAGGGGTTGCCCCGAGAGGGGGTGGAGGCCCCATCCCTGGGACCATTCCAGGCCAGGTTGGCCGGGGCTGTGAGCAACCTGATGTGGTTCAAGGTGTCCCTGCTCCTGCAGGGGGTTTGGGCTGGGGGACCTCTGGGGGTCCCTTCCCACCCAAACCATTCCATGGTTCTCTGATTCCATGGTTCTCTGATTCCATGGTTCTCTGATTCCATGGTTCTCTGATAAAAGCCTACCCACTCTGAGAATTACAAAACATCCAGCCATGCGGGTTAACCCTTGCTAGTGTGGCATTATCCGAACCTTTGCCTGAAGGAAAGCTGCCGCTGTTGGTATCCCCCCTGCTCACAGGAGGCACGCGTCGGAGGGAGCCCCCGGCAGCGGCAGGTCTCGGGTGCTGGGACTGCGCATAGGGACACGGAAGAGAAAAATGCCCTTTCGGGAGGATCAAAGATTGGAGTTTTTGAAAAATCAGGTTTGATTTAAAGAGATTAAAAAAAAAAAAAAAAAAGGTATAAGCATAGTTTTGGAAGGGGTAAAGAATTGCGGCGTGGGGCTGGGAGCCAGCAGGGAGGGTTTTAAGCCAGAGCAAAGTTTTACAGCCCCGTTATAAACCCTGCGAAACAGGGAAGGGGTTGAGAGGAAACCTTGACCCTCTATAAGGCTACCAGGTGCTGTTCTGGTGGTAGCAGGGTCTTGCTGTGGACTTCATTAGCCAAAGGAAAAACGTCTTCATCCTCCGCGGCGCTCTCGGGGGAGTCGGGTTAATAGGAACCAGATCACGGGCAGCGCCGAGACTTTGTCAACTCTGGAGAAACAAACCGCGATTTGATTGTTCCCTCCACGAGGAGATCAGGGAGGAGATAGGGTCCAGCTGTCCAGCCATCTCAGAGACTAATTAGTCCAATTAATTAAGAAGTTGCTCCATGTTTCCCCAGTGTCACAGAGGGCTCGGAGAGAGAATGACAAGGGTGTAGAGAGCGAGAGGTCATAGGGAAAGCTTAATGTCTGTTGGGGTAGATACACAGTAATTAAGTGACAATAGACAGGAACTTTGCTGCTGGAAAAGTGCTAATTAAAACCTGTAGGGTACTGTTCTCCCTGCGGGCATGAGCGTGTGCCCCTAGATCCCACTGGCCTAAATGGGACCGATCCAGCAAGGAGCAATTCACTCCATTTGAACACCAGCGAGTCTTTTGCTCGGTGGCGGTGGCACGGGTGCCATTTAATAGGCAGCGTACGTGCCCCGGATCTCAGCTTGCTTAGACCTCTGGAACATCTATGGAGAGTCTTAGACTGGATCTAAGGCAGAAATTCCTTCCAGTGAGGGTGGTGAAACCCTGGCAGGGGTTGCCCAGAGAGGGGGTGGAGGCCCCATCCCTGGGACCATTCCAGGCCAGGTTGGCCGGGGCTGTGAGCAACCTGATGTGGTTCAAGGTGTCCCTGCTCCTGCAGGGGGGTTGGGCTGGGGGACCTCTGGGGGTCCCTTTCCGCCCAAAACATTCTATGAGTCTATGATTCCATGATTCTATGAATCAAGGCATTAGCTCCATTTTATGGATGGGAAGACTGAGGCCTGCAGCAGGTGCAGGAGCTGGGCTCCTCCACGGCCAGGGCTCAGAACGTACCGTCCTTCAGCACGGAGCATCTGATTTACAGTGAGCCTTTCTGCGGCGAGGTAACCTGTACTCTGCGGTTTACGTGCTTAACTCTATGTCTTAACTCGTTCCTACGGCCCGGAGAGATGCTTTCTTCTCCTAAGCATCTGGTCAGAGGCCATGTGGCACCCCAAGGCCACGGGCAGCCTGACCAGCAAAGCGGAGACGCAACGGAACCGGGCAGAATATTTGCTTTTCCGCTGCCCGTGTGCAGGCGTACACCCCCAGCAGGGAGAGCCGTCCTCAGCCGAAACCTCAGCAACGAACGTTCACGTTTCGTGTTAAAACCTAAGCCAACCCACTTGGTAATCCAGACACGGCGTCTTGAGCGAGCGTTGCTGTTGGATAATCACACCGTGCTGCGGCCTTTGGCCCCCGTGCCTCGCGCCACGCACCCGAGGCGTGAGATTA
This sequence comes from Gorsachius magnificus, assembly GCA_034008185.1. NCBI lineage: Eukaryota > Metazoa > Chordata > Aves > Pelecaniformes > Ardeidae > Gorsachius > Gorsachius magnificus. The sequence goes on from CM067096.1 coordinate 12,337,281, forward strand.
GGCTCCAATAATACCGCACCCCGTTGTGCCTTTTTGCTCAATTGATAAACCTGCCCTATGAGGAGATATTGTCATAAAACTGAATGGCACCCTGTAAACCTGAATAACTCTCTCTTCCTTGTAGCCAGGGAATTAGATGTTCTAGCTCCCGTCTTGGCTTTATTTCATGTCCGCAATATGCAAGAGACTTTATAAGCTGCTGCTTTATTGTTTTTAAAACACTATGAGCAACACCGCTGCCGTATAAATATCTATTTTATATACTTTGCCTGATTCCCGTCTCGCCCGCTGCTGCGACACTCCGCTGACTTCCACGTGGGTCGGTTTTGGTTTCTATCTTGCTGGAAAAAGCCGAATTTTACCCCTTGTTTTCCTGCAGAGTGCACGCAAGGGGAGGCGCCGCCGCTGCGTGCATAGCTCGGCGTGGAGCTGAGTTTCTCTGTTGGGATCCCGGGTTATAAACGTGCCCGGGGGACTGTGCTGGAGGTGCGTGTGTCCCTGGGAGGGGGACACCCCCCGTGCCCCCGCATGCTGCCAGGCAGCACCGGCTTTCAGCCCTGTCCCAGTCTTGCTGCTTGAGCTGTAGGACCATAAACAGAGCAGCGAGCCCCCAGGGATGGAGAAGGCGCTGTGGCTAGGGATGCTTTCGGAAGCTTTTTACTAACAGAGTTGGCAAACCCAAAACAGGCTCTTTCCCCCCCCCCAAAATGCATCTGTTTCCCATCCCTCCCTCCCCACCTTGTGAAATGTCCCGCTTTGTCGGGACACGCTGATGAAGTCGATGTCCGGAGCGGTGGGACCGCCAAAGTCCAGCGGATTTCCATTAACAGAGCGGCTCCCCGGGTGCCCTCGCTCCGTAGCAGATTGATTAACAAAGCGGGGCGCTGGGGTGGCCGCCCGGGGCGGCTTGGTGGCCCGCGTGGTGCTCCCCGCCGAGTGGCACGCTGCTCGGCCAGCGCGAGCGGGGACCGGCCACTTCTCCCTGTGTCTGTCCCCTCCCCGGGCTAGGGATTAACCGGGAAGTGATACAAAAGGCACATATGCTCCTGTGTCCAGTCCTGTCTATTCATATGTGTGTTACTTAGCCTAATAAGGATTAGACTTAATGAATTGGAAGGAGTTAACAATATAAAGAGGCAATAGAAAAAGGCCTAAGTAGTCGTAATTCCATTTCATGTAGCTTTGGTGTTGCTTTGCTTTCAGCGAATAGGTGTAATCCTCTTTGAAATCAAAGGTGGTACAAAGTATGAATTTAAATTTGACATTTACAGCTCCTGTAAGATTTAGTATTCCAGAAAGGTTTGCTCTTAAAAAAAAAAAAAAAAAAAGGCACGCCATCTGCTCCCCAGGACCGTCCCTCTGTGCAGCTCCGGCACAAAAGTTTCGTGGCAGCGGGGCTTTTTGGGCAGAAGCAGTGCCGAGGCCTGGGGATGGGGGCAGCATCTCTACCCTTTGCCTTTGAGGGTCCCGCGCGTGCCGGGTTGATTTGGTTTAACTCCCGGGTTGATTTGGTTTAACTCCATTAGTCTGCAAAATGGCACACGTGGATTAGGGGGCAGCTATGGCCCCCGAGCCTGCAGGCTCCCTCGCTGCAATAAATGTTGCCCGTGCCGTGCTTCGGGCACAGCCGCTCGTTGCTCCCAGCACCATCCCTGCTGCCGGTGCCCGTGCCGATGCTGCCTCCCTCCCGTCTCATTCGGAGCAGCTCCCGCTCCCGGTTTACCTGGTGCTTGGTGCGTGTGAGCCAGGGATGCTCCGCTGCCCCGGCGCAGCCAGGAGGAGGGCGGCGCAGGATCGGTCTCTTTTTCCTCGCTGCTGCCAAGAGAGGAGACACGAATGCGCCTTTCCGATGGCAGCGAGCGGAGCTCCCAAGCGCGGCTGTCACGATATTTGTATTTATGTCCAGAGGAGAGCCACAGAGCTGGGGAGGGGTCTGGAGCCCCAGGCTGCTGGGGAGCGGCTGGGGGAGCTGGGGGGGTTCAGCCTGGAGCAGAGGAGGCTGAGGGGAGCCCTCATCGCTGCCTACAACTGCCTGAGAGGAGGGGGGAGCCGGGGGGGTTGGGCTCTGCTCCCAGGGAAGGGGCGATGGGACGAGGGGAAATGGTCTGAAGTTGTGCCGGGGCAGGGTTAGGTTGGACATTGGGAAAAATTCCTTTCCCAAAGAGCTGTCAGGCACTGGAAAGGGGCTGCCCAGGGAGGTGGTCGAGTCCCCATCTGTGGAGGGATTTAAAAGAAGGGGAGATGAGGTGCTTAGGGCCAGGGTTTAGTGGTGGGGATGGCAGGGTTAGGGGAACGGTTGGGCTTGATGATCATAAAGGGCTTTTCCAACCTAAACGATTCTATGATTCCCAACTTAAAGTCAATACGCAGTTCCCCTCTGCTGGTTCAGTTTGGGTGCATGGGTGGGAGATGCCGGTGAGCCCTGCCGGAGGGACCCGGGGGCGCAGCTGCGAGGTGAGGTGGCTGCGTTTGCTCTGTGAGCAACGCCTTGGCCGCTCGCATGCTTAATTTTAAGTTTAAAGAGAAGCTGCTGGCCCCGGTTTACCCCGCGGTGACGTGCATTACGAGCGATTTTACCAAAGAGTGGAGCTGCATGGGTGTAAAAACAGCCTTAGCCAGAAAAAAAAGCCCTGGGACCCCTGGGGGGGCTGCCTTCTGCTGTTAAGACTGACAATAGATGGAGCTGCCTTACTTCCACCTGCGGTACGGAACGAACCCGGAGCCGTGGGCCAGGACCAGGCTGGGCCCAGATGAATGCAGAGCTACCGGCCTTTGGTCCCCCAAAACGTACGGTGGGGAATGGCTCTTACAGCTTTTGAAAATGCATCTCCTGTTTAGACCTTCCAGGGCTTTTGCTGCACGCTCAGCTTTAAAACACATCAAGCTTCTGGGAGCAACATCCCCGGGGAAACCCAAACGGAGTGCTCTGGTGGCTGGAAAATAAAAAAAAATAAAGTGGGGGAATTTAGGGTCTCTGAACAGACAGCGATGGGTGGGCTGGGGGTGCCAGCCTCGCTGCTCCTCCCGGTCTCCCCTGTATGGCGTGTGTCAAAAGCTGTCCTCAAAGATGTTTTTTTTTTTTTTTCTTGCTCTTGAAAGCAGACAGGCTCTGCGTGGAGGTGTCATTTGCTGCCTGTCCCTTATGTCATTGATTTTTAAGTCGTTAATTAACGCTAGGTGTCAGCCTGGAAGATGAATTCTGGCCCTACTCTCCCTTCTCTTTTGTTTTTTGGCTTGTAAATGTTATAGATCTCCCATGATGGAGGGACGAGGGGTCAAAGGACATGAGAGCATCTCTGCATATGTGCGCGCAGTCCTCCCGAACTGCCCATCTGTATCACTCAATAGACGGGGACGGGTGGCGGGGGGGGGACACGACACAGCCCTTTTGTTGCCCATGTCACTTTGGATAGAGACGTATCAGCCTCGGCTGGGCAGTGGGGCTGCGTGTGCACGCGCGTGCGCACACCGGGGGTAGGGGAATGCTCTCGCCACGTGGCCGTGCCAAATTTTACCATCTCCGGTGTTTCACAGGAGGGACTGTCCGTGCAGAAGGAGGGGTTTGCTCCCAACCATGCCATTCAGGCTCTGCTGCAGACTGGCTGCACCGCATCAGAGAGGGGCGGGCGGGGGAAGCAGCAAATTTTCTTCTGCTGGCATATTTGGAGCTCTTTGCTGTTCTCAGTAGCTGTACCCTGGCCCTGTTTAGTAACAACTTGAAATTAAAGCTGCCGGTGGGGTTTTCCAGGCCATAGTGAGGTAGGATCGGTTTGCCTTTCTTAGGACAGCTGAGGGGAAAAAAAAAACAACCCAACCCATGCAGCGTGTCCCCCGGGACGAGTGGCATCTGGGCTGCCAGGGCTCATGGCTGTCCCTGGGAGCGGCTCTGCAAGCAGGGGGACGCTGCCATGGCTCCCCGTGCCCCACGTGCCCAGGTGGAAGAGGAGCCTCTGGTCCCCCGTGCCATCAGCCCCATGGTTTGTGAACGGACGTGGTCGGGGCCGCATGGACTCGGTGTCCCGTCCTCACGCTCCACGAGGACCAGCAGAACCCTGTGGCAATGTCCTTGGTTTGGTTGTAAATGTTTAAACAACCTGAGAATGGGGAAAGGACACGGTGCAGGTCTGTGTCCGGAGGGTCCCTCGGCGGGGAGGTGCGATGTCCCCAGCTCGGCCGCCTCGGCACATCCTTGCCCTGGTGCTCGGGTTTGCTCTTCACGTGCCGCGGCAGCGCGCGGGGAGGGGATGGCAGAGCCACGCCAGCTCTGCAAACAGCGTTTGGCGTGCGGCTTTCCGGGCGGGGAGGTATCGGCTCGGAAACCGGCAAAAGGCAAACTGCAAAAAGCTCGGGGGGAGGAGGCGAGCGGAGCTCTTGGGCAGGCTTTTATTAGCAGCATTAAGACATACTGCTAGAAATGAATGAGGCGTGACAGGAGAGGACGGGCTAAGGCAGATGAAGAAACGGGACCTCGCAGGTCGGCGGGGCGGTGGGGTGTCACCGGGGCGTCGGTGATGCGCTCTCTGAAGGTGGCTTCGCGGAAACCTCACCGGTGCGGCTGGGCTGGCTCAGGTCTGGCATTCTGCCATTGCTGCCTGTTGCGTCCCACCCTGTGCCTTGGGGTGGGATGAGAATTTCATGTTCTTCACAGCTGATCTCGGGGAGAAATCAGCTGAAGCTAAGGGCAGACACAATATCCACTTCGAACTGGATGTTGCTATGAGCCACAGTGAGTGGAAGTTCTCGGTACCGCGTCCATCGTCCTCTTTTCCCTAATCCGCGTTAATTTGCGGCGCATCCTCATCCTCGGCAGACGCGTGCCGCTCGAGACGGCTCCGAGGAAGCGGGCTGGTTTGTCTTTTCTTACTTCAGCGGAAGGGAAGAGAAACAGAGGGGAGGCGATGCCGCTTGAAAGGCAAACTTTAAACGCGCGGAGCCTGCGTGCGCCGTACATCGCCCCTGGGCAGGACGCCGAGGATAACAGCAGCAATGCATCCAGCTTGCGTGGCAAGGAGCACGCGTTGGGTGGAAGGGCATTTAAAGGGGTTAAGGAGATTGGTACGGCAGGACTCGGTGATTTGTGAACTCTGTTCCCTTCCCAAAGCCCGAAAAATGAAGTGTTTTTCAAAAGGCTCTTTAGAGACCCCGAAGGGTAAATGTAATCCTTACTGGGGGGTGTCGGTGGTGTTCCCCATCTCCCCCAAGACCCCAAAAAACAGAAAGCAAAGGCGAGAGTTGTTTGTGGGTGCTGCGGGCCCTCCGATTTGGTGGCTTGATTTCATCAGGGGTTGCGCCCGCACCCTGCGGTACCTGGGCTGCTGTTGAGGGCCCTTGTGACCATCTCACCATGACCCAGCAGTTCCAGCTGCTGTCACACGGCGTAAATGCTGCTAATGAACAGGCCATCTGATTTTGGAGCTTTTCTGGCTCTCAAGGATAAGTAATTCCATTGCCATCTCGCCCCCCTGGTCTCATGGTTTATTGCGCTGTGAAGGGTATGAAAGCTCTCCGGCTTCCCTCTGCTTCAGTTTCTGTTCCCAACACAGTTTTTATCGTTTCGGAATATTTTGTGTTCTACCTTCTCGCTCAATGATTGCTTTGCAATAGTTTGAGGAATGGATTCTGAAATCCACTGCCCGTACGCGGGGCGGGAGGAGACGCGTCCATCCCGGAGAGGAGCCTCCGGGAGCAAATCAGCACCTCCGCTCGCGTCTGCTTAAACAAAATTTAACGTAACCGTGGTTTTACAAGGAAAGCCCCACACGTTGCGCGCTGGCCAGCGTGAGCGCTAAAGCCCCCAACAGCAAGCAGAGCCGCCTTGGCTTGAGGTTTCCATTCCCAACGCAGCTAACTCCCGAGGCCACCATAGCCACATTCTCGTGGCCTTGCCAGGTGGCCACCTGGCTACTGCGTCACCCCAGTCACATCCCAGTGGAGCAGCCTTTGCTTTTGATTAGAGTGGGTTTTTTCCTTATTTATTCCAGCAGAACAAATTCCCTTTGGTACCTTCAGCCAAATCCTGCTCTGTTACGGTACCTTATTGCCTCGGTTGGCTCACTGTTATTTTTGTGTAGTGATTTTTTTTTTTTTTTCCTGTCCTGCTGTATTTTTGCTCACTGAACGTGGAGGAAAGCTGCATCTTCACACTCCTCCTCCTTCCCATCTCCTCCAGCCAGGGAGAGGTTGCACGCTCTACTTCGCTGCCCGCTCCCTTCTCCCTCTGGCCTTAGGAAAATATCTCCCCTTGGAAGTAAAGCAAACAAGGGGGATGAGTGGGAGGAGAAACTGGGCTGCTCTGTGGAAATTTGGGATGTTTGACTTAGTAGAGGCTGTTGATCGACTGATTGCCACCGCCGTAAAAAAAAAAAAAACTCTGGGAACGTAAATTGCAAATGAGCTTTAGAGAGGGTGATGCTAAATTTTCCCACGCATGGATTTAAAGCAGGCTGAGCTTGTTTTCCACCTTGGAAGCTGATCCAGCTATATACACTGTTAATCCACTGTCCCCTTGCTGTACTGTAAATCAATCGGCAGGTCACACGCAAAGTGTTTTCGTACACCGGGGTTAAGAGCGGGCCTCGGACCCGGCGGCTTCAGGTCACTCCAGCATTGCAGGCTGAAGGGTGATGCTATCGATGGTGGGATTTGGGGGTAAGCTTTTATGAAGTGGGAGAATAACATCTTTTGTGGTCGAAAGGGGTTTTGTGGGAGAGCTTTGGGTTGGGCGATTCACTGTTAACTGTGTTTTGCTCCTTTTTCCTCTTCCCTGGAGGATGCAACGAGTAGAGAGGTCATGGAAAGCCCTGGTTCCTATGGCTGGCTCTTGGTTGTCATTCGTCCTCTGCTGCTCGGAAACCTTCAAGTTTTTCTATAGTTCTGATAATTATTTTTTTTTCTCATCCTGCCTCAGTTTCCCCCTGAGAATTTCCCATTTTCTGCATATTTCCTACTTCTCCTTATATTCGTGCATTCATGTGAAACATCACAGATGCACTGAAAAAAATACAGAAAGTTCTTAAATCACCGTTGTTAAAAATTATAGGAAGTTCTTAAATCACTGTTGTTGAGAACAGCCCTGCCGAGAGGGACCTGGGGGCACTGATGGATGAAAAGCTGGCCATGAGCCGGCCACGGGCGCTGGCAGCCCAGAAGCCAACCCTACCCTGGGCTGCATCCCCCGCAGCGTGGCCAGCGTCGAGGGAGGGGATTGTGCCCCTCTGCTCTGCTCTGGGGACACCTCCCCTGGAGCCCTGCGTCCAGCTCGGGAGCCCTCAGCACAAGGAGGACATGGACCTGTTGGAGCGGGGCCAGAGGAGGGCTACTAAAATGATCCGAGGGGCTACTAAAATGCTCCGAGGGCTGGAGCCCCTCTGCTATGGGGCCAGGCTGGGAGAGTTGGGGGTGCTCAGCCTGGAGCAGAGGAGGCTGCGGGCAGAGCTGAGTGCGGCCGGTCAGGGCTTCAAGGGGGCCCAGAGGAAAGGGGGGGACAAGCTTTTTAGTAGGGCCAGCTGGGACAGGACAAGGGGGGATGGCTTTAAGCTGAAGCAGGGGAGGTTTAGACTGGATCTAAGGCAGAAATTCTTTCCAGTGAGGGTGGTGAAACCCTGGCAGGGGTTGCCCAGAGAGGGGGTGGAGGCCCCATCCCTGGGACCATTCCAGGCCAGGTTGGCCGGGGCTGTGAGCAACCTGATGTGGTTCAAGGTGTCCCTGCTCCTGCAGGCGGGTTGGGCTGGGTGGCCTCTAGGGGTCCCTTCCCACCCAAACCATTCCATGATTCTATGATAAACTTGAGATATGGCCCACGTTAGTTTAGAAAGCTCGCTCCGGTCTTGCAGGAGGTTCTTGGGATAATGTCTGAAATTCAGGAGCGGAGGCTTCAGGCTGTATTCAGGCAGGACTGGCAGAATCGGGCAAAACAAAAATCCACCCCCAAAGGAGCCGCTTGACCAAGCCAGGACGCCAGGAAAACACAAATCTGGCCGAGCTTCGCAGTCCCGTGGTCTTGCGTGTGTGCTCACGAACCGAGGAGGTGTTTTGTTTGCGAGCAGAAGGATCCTCCTCTACAGCTAAAGCTCACCCCTGTGATGAATCCTTGCAAAATCGGGTCTCTGCTGTCTCACAGCACGCAAATGCCTTTGGGGCCGCACTGATCTGAGCCGTGGGGTGACCCCCAGGTACGATAAATCCGGTCCCGCTGCGAGCATCTCCGGCTCCTCCGCTTCCTCCGCCATGCGGAGAGAGGATCCCCTGTAAAGGCAGCCAACAGAAAGCAGCAGGGCACGCGTTACCTTAAATCAAACGCTAGCACACAGCGAGGCCCTGCTTTCCATAGGACACTGGCTCTTGAAAATTTACAGTATGCTTGGTTAAGGCAAGTAATTTTATTCCGTAAGCAGCCCCGTACGGTGGGGTTATTGCAGCGCTGCCAACGCGGGCTGTAAATATCTCTGGGCCACAAAACTATTCATTAAAGAAACGTACCTTCAGCCGTATAGCCTTAAGTTTGCTGACACTTAAATACCCCTCTGTAATGCTGCTTGTTATCGAGTCTGACTGCAGCCATTCCCCCGCGGGCTGCCCATCCGTGGCTGGAGGAGATGGGTGATCCTCAGGGGGGGTTACCCCTTCGCTAGAATCATAGAATCACTTTGGTTGGAAAAGATCTTTAAGATGATCGAGTCCAACCTTTAACTTAACCCTGCTATCCCACCACTAAACCCTGTCCCTGTTAGCCGGTTCGTCCCTTCCCTCCTCTTTTAGATGTCCTTAGCATACAATATCCGTGTGTTATCCCCCAGCCCGTGACACGGGGACTCATTCCTCAGCCCAGATCTTTCATCTCCAGCTTCGCTATTGGCACCATTCAGAACCAGGTATTGCTGAAGCATCATCTTAATGCCAGTGATCTGATTGATCTATAATCTGTCACCCTACATAGGGACAAGGAAAAGAAATAAGAGAATACTTTAATCATTGGAATCGGAGACGTATAGCTTAAGACAACCTCTAACAACCACCAGCTTTTAAAATAAGTCGGCAAGTTCCACGTGTTCCGCTTCAATAGCTGGGTTTATTCCAGCAAGGAGGTCTGTACGGCCCTTGGACCTGGGAAGGGTTGACAGCGTTGCATCGTGTTCCACGGGTGCGAGCAGGGGGGGGAGGCCACTCCTTTTTTTTTAGTGAGCACAAAAATCCCATCGCACCAACATCTGCCCGTTTGTCTCCTCCGGCCCCAAACGGGGCAGAAGGCCTGGGGATCCCTTTTTAACGTGCTGCGGAACTGGAAGTTCTTCCCCTGTAGAGGCAAATTCAGTGCCTTTTACCAGTTCTAGAGTAACAAAAAAAAAAAATGTATAAATAATAATTAAGAATAACAAAGCTAAAGATTTAGGAGAGACAGGCAGGAACGATGCTTAATGATAGCCAGGGCATCTTTCATGGAAGGTGGTACCGAGGCAAAAATTGATGGCCGCGCGTCGTTTGGGATAGACGTGCTCTTCCTGCCGAAACGCCTTTTCCGATTTTTATCGTGGTTGGGAAACAACTTCTTGCCCTTCCAAATGTGGCTCTTATAAACGAGCGTTCTGCTTAAAAATCCGTGTTAAACTGCGTTAAGTCGCGTTCGCAAACGCCGCGTGGGCCGTGCCGGGGGGCCGTCGCGCTGGCCGGCTGGAGCTGCTTGCACACTGATTTGTAGCTCTGCCTTTGCTGCTTCTGGCACCTGATCTTTCTTGCCAACGAGGCTATTTTGCCTCAAGGGTTCTCTACCGATTAAGTAATAAATAAATAAGGATAAAATGAACCTAGCCTTGCCTAAAATAATTTTGGAGGTTAGAAAAGAGAAAGGTGTGGGGGGGGGTTGCTATTGATCTGAGCTATTAAAACATCACAGCTACTTTTCTACGTTAAATGGCAGCAGGTTTGGGAGGTGAATATGGAGAAAAAGAGTGAAAAATAACAACTGTGCATGAGATTAAGGGGTTTATTTGTTCGTGGGGATTGTTTTGTTTGGTTTTTTTATTTTTTTCCTTGACTATTCCTTACTATCACCCGCGGTCCATGTGCCTGCAGAAACACAGTAGGTTTTTCTGACGTTGATTCCCTCTAACGAATGTCGCTTTTCCAACGGGGCTTGCGGAAGTTTATTTTTGGAAGCCCAGAAAAGAATCCAGCCCTAAATCCCCCTCTTCTTAAACTCTCAGATTGCAAGGGCCAGCGGGCCGAGCGCTCAGGTTTGTCTGATGCATTAAACCTGACACCCTCTTACCTAATCGCCCGCAGATGCTCCCGGCGATAGCCCTTGCGGATAAGCCGCTGGGGCCCGGGCTTGCTTTTCGTCCAGCCCCTGCACCTTGGGCAGAGCTTGGACCACGGCTGAGCGCAGCGGCTGCCTTGGCCGGGCAGCCGGGACCTTTGCAGCTCCCCCCGAGAGGCGCCCGTGCTGTGCCAGGGGATGCTTGGGGAGGAGGCGGCATTGGGGGCGATGCTTTTTGGTGCATCTCGCCCAGGATGGGGTAGGCATCGATTTATTTGGCGGAGGTGGGAGGAAGCTCGGGCGCGGGGCGGTGAAATGCTTTGCCCCAGGTCCTGCGGTTGGATCGCGGCGGCCGCGAGCGGCAGCGGCTTCCCCAGCCTCGCCATGCCCACCGTGGCGGCAGGCAAAGGCCGTGCCACGGCAATAGCTGCAAAGCACTGGGAACAGGAAAAGAAACCAAGCTCCGTGATATTTTATAGCTACTGCCGTCGCGGTGTCAAACCTTCCATAGCGTACCGCAGTACTTGGCTTGATAGGAAGGGTAAACCAAGGGCAGGCAAAAAATAAAAAAATAAAAAAAAAAAAAAGCGCTTTTTTTTTTTTTTAATATTATTAAACTCTCAAGTATTCCAAGTTGCTACAAATAATAAAGAGTAAATTTAAAAGGGACTGTGAAAAATGGGGCAACGAACATCTGTGCTAGGTTGATTTATCCGGTAAAAATAAGCAGAGGAGCGAAAGCAGGAGCAGGAGTCATTTCTCAGCCACGCTCAGGGGTTGCAGGGAGCGTGTTGGCTGCGTGGCCAGGACCAGCGGGGTTGCTCGGGTGAGAGGCGAGAAAACCCCCGCCGCCGCCGGGGCCTCGGATGTTAATCTTTGTGATGGGGAGGGAAATATTGACAGCAGGACGGTGCTCTCTGGCTTGAATGACAGGCCATATGTTTGTAAAGGAGACTGAAGTACCGAACAGAAAAGGCATGGGCAAGGGGGGGGGGGAGGCAAGAGGCGTATTTTCTCTTTCCATGTAAAACTTGCAGCACTTGGCAGGAGCCCAGCAACAATTAATCAGCAGGAGCCTTTTAGAAAGCCTCTTCCTAGGAAATAAGGGTGCAGAAGAATCCTTTAAATTAAACATAATTTAAAACAAAGTAGTGTGTCAATGGGGGGGGGCGGAGAAAAAAGGGAGAATGGACTTAAAATAAATACAGATTGCTTGGTAGAAATCCGTCGGGCCCGATCCTGGTCTGGTACCCATCTGCGCCACCGTCTCTCTCTTGGCCTTAGGCTTTTGCACAGGGCTGAGCAGGATGGAGTGGTCCGGGGGTGCCTGGAAGGGCTGCGGGCAGCGGGGCTGGGGTGCACACCCCGGGACCCCCAGCCCCAGGACCCACCCCCCCCCCCCCCAGCCCTGTCCCTTTGCGGAGGAGCAGGGGGGCTCTCACCATGCAGCAGTGAGCAGGAGAAATGCTGCCAGGGGGAGGGAGAGGAGGAGGAGGAGGAGATCCGATTTCTAAGCACCCTTGAAACCAAAGCCGCACTGTTTATAAACTTCCATAAATATTAATTGATATTTAATAAGGTAGGCAAACACAGGGGAAAGTATTGTTTTGGCCAACTCCTACACAGCGATCCCAGCAAAGCGTGAAAGAGTTTGTGTAACTTTCCTCGGGGGTTAAGAGCGGGTCACGGAAGGTCCTTTTTCCTGGCCGGTGTCCCAGCTTTTTAAGCTATAAGGGAACATAGGAGGCTCCTGGGAATTTAACCCAAATACTTGCTGTCTGCGGGGTGGAACCGCTCGGCTGCGCGCAGCGAAGTGCAGAGCCTGGGGCACGGGCATCGCTGCCCCGCACCCAGCCCCGGCCGGGGCTTTCCGGGGGGATTAGGTTAGAAAGGGGATGACTGTTTTGTCAGATAGGAAGTCTGATGAGATAATCAGGGCCGTTAATTGATATGCTTTCCCACATAACTTGACAGTTCAAACAGGTGGTGAATAGCCCCTACGCTAATTCGCATCGGGCTGTTGTCCCGTGCCTGGGCTCCAGCTCGCGCAGATAAAATGACAGAGGAATGGGTCAACGCGGAGAAAGGGAAAGCGTTGCGCTCGCCCGTGGCCCTCGATTCCCACCAACCCTACTCCGTAATACAAGTCCCGTCCGGACCTTCTTTACCTAATCTGTGCTACCAAAGGGTGGAGCAAAATTCAAGGGAATGCATTTCCTCCCATGCTTTTTGGTGGCTTACTGAGATTTTGCTGCCAGCTCCGGGGGGGGGGAAGAAAACCCCAAAATACTTTTGAGTTTTATTTCTCATTCTCCCATCATGCATGGGCTGATTCATGGATTTGCGCTGAGACTTAGAGGAAAAATCAATGTCAAGTAGAATGGAGGCTGATATTATAAAATTAAGATCTAAGATTTTCTGGCCGTAGAGCTACACTCGGAGTCAATCCGTTACGGAGGCACGGACTCGTAGTGAGTTTGGGGGGGGCTGTTCGGATGCGATCCCTCCTCTCACCAGCTCTTCTCCCCACCATGTGTGAGCGCTTCCAAGCCCACTTCACACCCAGCATCTGGTGGCTCCTTGCTGCTGGCGAGGTCGACCTTCCGAAACCGCTGGTCCCCGGGATATTTCATGACTCTTCTACATGGGGAAGTAGCCAGTTCCATAGGGAAAAGCCTCATCCGAACCCGCAGCTGGAACGCAAGGTTTCTGTTTCACAAGAAATTTCATTTTTAAGTAAACGGGTGCAAATTCCGTTCTGGTTGCTCACCGTTTTGGTCTGTTCCTCTGATTTTCCTTTTCATCTGCCGCCAGGACCCTTCTCGCTGCAGCGGGCAGGATAATCGGAGCGAAGGGGAAATGAGATCAGTTTGGAAAACGTGACAGCTCCTGAGCGCTGCAAAACCTCCAACTTTTCTTCAGGGTTTGGGGTGGAGTCATTTTTTGTCTTGGCTTGCCTTTCCCTTTTCTTTTTCCATTTTTTTTTGGGGGGGGGGGAAGGGATCTCCCCATCCTTTAACCAGACGCACTTCTCGACTGATGAGCACCACTCCACGTTGCGCCTCCTCGTTCGGAAAGCGCTCGGCATCCCAAAGCAGCCCCCAAGAGCAGAGCTCAGCGTCGCTGCCCGTATTCAAACCGCAGACAAAGACAGCTTTACAATAGTTGCCTGTCGGTATCGAGTTCCCCGGTTTTAATTACAACACCCCACAGTGGAAATTGCACAAAACATTTTAGCCGGGCGTAAAATTGAATTAAACAAACAGGACCCGAAAGAAAGCGTTACATTTGTCACAGCAAAATCGGCGGCGGCGCGGGGCATTTCCTGCGCTTACACATGGGTTACGTCTCGGGATTGACAGGGGTTGCCTTTGATGCGATGCAGATGGAAAAGCAAAACGTAGGGATTAATCCCTCTCTTGCCAGATTATGCAGAAGCGTGAGCAGGTGGCGGGGGAGGCCGAGCCCTTTCCATTTCTCATTATGTCGTCGCGCCGGGCTCTGCGGCGCCGGCCGAGCCTCTGGCCAGTGTGTTATGTGATATAATGGTCCGAGGGAAAACAGCAAGGGAACTTCTTCCTTTGGATTTCAAAGGCCATGGTGGCATCTTTATTTGATAAAGGAATTGGATTACGTCTAATCCCCGCGCTTGGAGACGTTTTATTACTTAGAAAACACTTCCTTAAAAAACGCCTTCGCTGCTGGAAGCGGGGTGTAAAATAGCACCGGCGGGAAAGCCGAGGCCAGGTTTTCCAGGGATGAATGGAAATCCTCGGTTCCTTTCTCTGGGGGCTGGGTTCAGATTTAAGGCATTTTTTATTAAGTGTCGATTCCAAAAGCAGAAGCCGGGCTGTGCCTTTTAATGAGCATCTGATTGAGAGTCCAAAGCTGGAGCCACCCAGCTTGTTAGCCAGGTGCTTAAATCAGTTTACGCTCTGATCCAGGATATTGTGTAGGAATTTAGATGCTTTCATAATGAATAATACCAGCATGAAACGTGAACTCTGTAAATTTAGGGAAACGAGCTGTCAGGCTGCCCGAGGAGTACAAATGAAGAGGCGAGCGCCACGAACGCCGCGCGGCGCACGTCGTCTCGGGAACTTCCTTTGGCCCCGGCGGCGGGACACACTTCGCCGATCAAAATAAAAGCTCAAAGGAGAGAGGAGGAATGACGTGGCCGGAGAGCGTTCAGTAGTTTCGCTCATTTGCAATGGCCGCGGTGGGCACATGAGCCGGGAGCTGAAGGCTCCTGGACCTCGGGAGGCTCAATGTGGACTTTCATGGAGGAGCGTGGCTCAAATGGCACCGAGTTGTCCCAAAACAGGCTCGGCAAACTTGGCCAGAGCTGCAGGTGGAGTCCCTATTATTTAGTCCTTGCGTTTTTATATCCTCCGTGTCCTCGCAGCAGAAGTGCCTCCAAGGGCTGTCTCATTCCAGTAGTCAAAGTTCCCGAGCAGAGATAGTGGCCGCGTTTCGTTACTTGTGCAGATCCGCCGTATGGGGAGGAAAAGCCTCGCTCACCCCGGCGAGCTCCAGCCCTTCGAACCGAGGTAATCCCCCCCCCAGACCCAGGCGTTGTGCGGCTGAAATCAAACCCCTCTGACCCCAAGCAGGCATTTATCACTACCTGGGAGCCGGGCAAGGTTCACTGAACTTCAAGCAAGGCTGCGACCAGGCAGGGAGCTGGGAGAAACTCTCAGGTTTCATCTGGGGTTGGCACTGAGTTTTGAAGCTTTTTTGGCCAGAAAGCTGAGTGGTATAAAGGTTGGAAAAGGAAAGGTCTGGTGGGAAAAGCGGCTCTGCGCTGGGGCTGTGCCCCGAGCCCGTGCCTGGCTCAGCGCCCGTCTGCTGTGCTCGCACCCGGATCTGCCCAAATGCTCTCGTGGCTCACAGAATCACAGAATCCCAGCCTGGCAGGGGTTGGAAGGGCCCTCGGGAGCTCCCCCAGTGCCACCCCCCTGCCCAAGCAGGCTCACCCAGAGCAGGGGGCACAGGACAGCGGCCAGGCGGGGGTTGAAGATCTCCAGAGAAGGAGACTCCACAGCCCCCCTGGGCAGCCTGGGCCAGGGCTCGGGCACCCTCACACTCAACAAGTTCTTCCTCCCGTTCAACTGGAACCTCTTCTGCTTCAGGTTGTGCCCATGGCCCCTTGTCCTGGCGCTGGGCACCACTGGGAAGGGTCTGAGAAGAGGCTCCAGAGAGGTCGCTTGAGACCTTCTCATCTCTGCTCTTCTATTTCCTCGTGTAGTGATGTGAATCTCTGGATTTTAGAATTGCCCTGGGTTTTTTCCCCCCTTTAAGTGCCTTTTAAATATAAGTTGCATGGCCTAATTGCAAGTGCCTCTCTAAGTGCGAGAAGCGATTGCTGTCAGCGCCTCGCCAAGCCTGGGTTTTGCAGGGTTCAGAGGGCAGCGGGGATTCTTGCTTGCTCGGGAAAAGGGTCGGCTTTCTCCTGGGAGACAAAGGGTTTATCGTAATTCCACCAGAGGGATCCGTTTTGGGGTGGGACGTGGGGGTGAGGGATGGTGTGCTCGTGTGTGTCTGTGTTCCGTGCCAGCACCTCCTGTGTTGGAAATCCTACTCCTTGGTTCTCTGCTACTCGTAAAAGCTTGCGTAAAAAAGTATTATTTTTTTTTAAGATGCATCTGCAAATAAATAAATCATTTCCCCAAAATACCGAGTTTAGAACTTCAGAAGGGCACTGTGTCTTGGAGGCTGGTCCCAGCAGCGCTGCGGTTTAGGAAATTGGGACTGCCTTTTGTGGTAGGACGGACTTGCAGGAACGCTGGATGTGGAGCTGATTGTGCGGCTCTGAACCCGGCGCCGTCCCTGGAGGAGGTGCGCTCATTTGCAAACCAGAAACGCCTTTCTCTACTGGCAAGGAGCTAATTTAGCTCTTTGGCCATACCACCGGTTCCCGGGCGCGTTGTGCTGGTGAAAGGCTTTCCCTGAAGCAGAGGAGGTGGCTGGGAGCTGGGGCAAGCACGGCCAGCAGCGGTGGCGACGCCGTGGTGCCGGGGACTCGGCTCCGCTCTCGCCCTTGCAGCCAGGCCAGCGCGTGGTCGGCGCTGCGGTTCGGAGCGTCGCGGTGGCCTTTCCCCGCACAAGGCGTCTGCTTCCCTTTTTTTAGAGGGGGCTTTTCTGGATGATAGCAGGCAGGCTGGAGCCTTAGCTTTAGCTCAGTTAAGCTCAGCTCTAGAAAGCAGTGGTGGGGGTACCCACAGGCGCTCCTCGTGTGTCACGCCAGGAGGCTCCGAGGTGGGAAGGGGGGTTTCCGGAGAAGCTAAACACTGCTTTTTCCAGAGGAGGTGCAAAACCGGGGCCGTGGGTAGATATTTAAGAGGGGACCCGTTTCATTTCATGAAATCTCTTAAATTTGCGTTTGCCTGGGGGACGTTCTCTGCCGTGATCTCCTCCTACCTCTGGTGGGGTTAGGAGGGTGGGTGCAGAGGGGCTGCGGGGATTTGCTGGGGGGGGCCCGGGGCAGAGGTGGGGCCCGAGCCCACCTTACCAAGCACTTGGACCTAAAACCTTTGCTTCTGCTCCCCCGAGCTTGCTGCCTGCCTCCGTGGGAGATGCATGGTCTTGTCCTGACTGACCAGTGGCCAAAAGCAGAGAAGCATTTTATTCCAGAGGCTGGGATTTCACTATACAAGCGCTTTTGAAATCAGGAAAAATGGGTGGAAATTGCAGTGGGCTTAGCAGACAAAATTGAGCAGTTGACTGTGGCAAGGCACACAGTACTTAAATGCAAGAGCTGATCTAATCGTTGTTCTCGAGGAAGCTTTTTGCTGCATTTTAGCACACAAAGCTTTTCGTTTTCTCTTTTGTGGCTTGAGCTGCTATTTAAGAAAGCAAAAATCAATAAACCTTTCCAGCTTTCAATCTTTTGCCCCAAAAGGTGTTTTTTTGGGTAGTGTTTTGTCATTCATAAGCTGTGGCGACAAATCCTTGACATCATTCGTGGATAATATCGATCAGCTCTTCCGTTGCGCCAAAGGACAAATAGAAATCATTTATCTGTCTGGACTCCAAAACAGCAAAAGACAAAGGGCTCTGCCAGCCACCCATGACAATCAGCAGCTGAAGGTATTAGCAGGGGGTCAAGTTCAGAGGTCAGCGGTCAAACAGGTTGTCATCAGTTTCTCACAGCTATCAGAGTGGAAAAACCCAGCTGGTTCTTATTAGCCAAATCCAGGGAGGCTAGCGGTGGTGGGTGCTCGGTGCCTTGGGATGCACTCGCTCCCGGGTGCTGCCGGGGGGAGCAGGGCCACCGCGATTCCCTTCCTAATGGAGGAAACATCGTAGGTTTGGGTTTATTTATTGTAAATACGGGGTCTTAAGCCTGCCTCCGCTCTGCTGGGAGCTGCTGGGACTGAAGGCCAGGCCCAGACAAGCCGGGAGAAGCTGCACTTTTCCATGTTCTCATCAGAGCTGGCATTGCTCTGAGCGTCTCCAGAACCCGTTCGTTTTGATGTCGTTAAATTATTTCGTTCAATCTACTGCACTTGTTTTGGGAGCAGTCTCCTCTTGAGTGAAGGCTCCTAAACCTGCTGCTTCAAATCTGTCTTCCCTGAAGATACCTGAAAAAGCCAGGAAGGCAAAAGCTTGGAGATTTTGGGGCCAGCTTGGAGATTTTGGAGCCAGGTGCAGCACCCCAACTGTGTTTCATCGGACGTCCATCCCACATCGAGGGAAAGTACCGGTTCTACCTGCATAGCCTCGTTCTCCACCATCAGTGCTACCAAATTAGGGTTAACCAGTGTTTCCATCAAGTGAAGAGGTGATGCTTGACCCAGGTGACTGCATGAACCCAGTCCCCGGAGGGGGGGCTCCCCTGGCCCCATCTCCCCAGGGCTATGAGTAGGCCACTGCCAGCGCCGTGCCTCTGCTGCGCCTGCAAAACCTTCTACCCCCTGCGCCCGAACCGAGCCTCGAGCCCGCCAGATCTGGGAGTGGAAGGAAAGGCAGCTGAGGAAAGCTGGCTGCCTCTCTGTATTTATCTGCAATTAAAATAGACTCCTATATGGCCCTCCTTTCTCCAACCCTGTAAAAAAATGTGAGCTGCTCTGACTTTAATGGAAAACCCTTGATCCATCATCCAGAGAGGACGGGACGGCAGCTAGAGAAGTCCAAGGGGAAGGTTCCCACCAGAGCTGCTCCTCTGATCCACCCGTTGGAACCTGGGCACCCAGGGTTTCCATCAGCCAGTGGGTGCTTCAGCCAAAATGACCGGAGCAAGGGGAAGAGGCAGCAAAGAAGAGCAGATCAAATACCAGCAGATCAAATACCAGCAGATCAAATACTGGCCCAATCACCGTTTCCGAGAGCTCGGGCACGGCAGGGCTGCACGCCGGGGCTGCCGGGTCCTGCACGCAGCCCCGGGCATCGTGGCTGTCCCTAAGGAGGGTACCAGTGTCGGGCAAGGGGCTGCAGTGGGGGTTACATGTGCGCCTGTACGCCTGACTTAAAAACCAGTTGTGGTGAAGGATGGCGTTAATATTTCGTGTTGGTATCTGCTCTTCAGTAGCCGCTCCTCTTTTTCCATGTCCTGGATGCTTTTGTAGGCTCTCCCCCCCTCCACCTTCTCCCACCTCCATCTCATCACAGTTATTCTCAACGTTTTTATTTTAAGGGGGCTGGCAAACAGAGATTTATCTCATATTTGACCACCAGCGCCTCGGCGGAGATTATGCTCACGCAGTATTGACAACTGGTCCGGGCAGCCTGGGGAGGAACACGCCGCACGCACACGGGGCAGTGTATTTTATTTAAACGGTGACGAGTTTTCTTCTGTTCATCAACAACGGAGACTTTCATACGAGAAATGGGCACCTTACCGTGCCGTGGCAAGGCGCTCCCTTTGCATTTTAGATAGAGAGCCGGGGAAGTACTCGTGCAAACATAAACTCCCACTGGATAAATAAGCCGGGTACGCGATGCTGGGAGCCAGCGCCGCTCCTTTGCGCCACGAAGTTGATGTGGTAAATGTAGCACTTTGCTGAAATTCCTTCTCGCAGATAGAAATTCTCCCTTTTATTTTATTTTATTCTCCCAAGGACGCTGCCAAGGTCACCACGAATCCTGATGCTCCAAAGAGTGTATCAGGGATACAAACCCATTTCGCCAGGCTATTGTTGTATGTATCCTCCTGTGCATCCAACTTCATTTCCACTTCAATTTTATCAACCTTCCGCTGGAGACTCAAGGAGATAGGAAACAAGTACTGACACGAATTAGCCCGGAGATTGACTGATATAGCTCAGCCCAGGGAATCCTGGGTAAAACCTTCTCTGGGCTCTTTCTCTCTTGCGCTCGCTCTTTTTTTCTTTTTTTTTTTCCCCCTTTCCCCCTTTTTTTTTTCACCCACTCCCACTGTCTTTGTCAGTCACCTGTCAGAGACGTCACCAGTCCTGCCCCGTGTTGATGGACAGGGCGGGAAGGTTTTTGATGGGGTAATTTGCCAAAAAAAACCCCAAAGCAGCGTATCAAAGATGGCAGCAGGCGGCCAAGGCTGCAGGGAAGAGATCCCCATTTGGCAGCCACAGGGAAAGCCAGCTTGCTTTTCTCAAAACTGCTGTGAACCCCAAAGGCACGCGCCCCTTCGCTTTTGGGAACGCGTGGGGGAGCGCTCCGCTGCCTTTTGGGAGAGTCCGGCTCCGTCCGTCGGTGCTCTGGGGACCTTTTGGTGTGCATAGGGGCGGCACCCGACCTCCGCGTCTCCACCTCCCATGCTTGCCCATGTCCCCCTTGCCACAGGGGATGATGATCTTGATGATCTTAAAGGTCTTTTCCAACCAAAGCAATTCTATGAAGCCTCCGGTGGATGAGTAAGGGCGGCAGAAGATGCTCCCAGTGGTGCATTGCCAACGGCCGGGGCGGTAAACCGGCTGCGGCGGCGTTCCTTCGTGTCCTGCACCAAGGGGCTTTGCGGTGGAGCCAGCGACGCTGGTGGTGTTTGCAGGCTTTAACTGGGCTCAGCAGTGGGGGTCCTGGCAAAGGCGGGGGGGTTATTTCGTAGCGTCCGGTCAGTGCTCCAGGGGGGAGCTCAAGCATGGCGCGGGGAGAGGAGGTGGGTGCCGTGCGGGGTGGGATGGGGATGCCAGAGCAGTGTGGGGGCCCCGCCGCCTGCCCCCTCTGCAAGCTTCAGCCCCTCTTCTTCCTCGGAGTGGTAGGGAATTGATGCCCTTTGGGTTCAAAAAAGAATCCTGGAGGAAAAGAGAAAGGAGAGGGAGAAAGAGAATGAAAATGATTTTAATTTTTTTTTGGCGTAGAAATGAAGCTGATATTGAAAGTGAGTAAATTTTAATGAAACGGTGCAAAAATGACATCATTTACTCAGAAATCATTAATTTGTCAGCATTAATATTTCAGCTACAACATTGCCTGTCATTCTGTGCCAGCAATGACTGATAAATCTATAAAAGTGTGCTGCTAATTTACTGAATATTTATGTGCAGTGTCATTTGCAGAGTAGGATTTGAATTTATTTCACTCAGTATTCAGCTGGAGAACATTTCGAGCAAACCTAAAATGAACAGCACCAGGCTGTGCAAAGTAAAGCTGGCAAAACTTCTTAAATAACATTTTAAAGGGAGAGGAGCGCTGGCAGGGGGCTGCAGCGTTGCCCTCGGCTGAGGCTCTTCCGAGGGGGGTCCCCACAAACGCGGCGTGGGTGGCTCGGGATGGGGCCCAGCAGCTGCCAGCCCCGGGGCTGCGCTGACACGTATTTGTCACATCTAGAACATTTGTCATCTCCAGACCTCCTTAGAGGTGTCAGCTTATCCCGTCAGCCTCCACGGGGGACGCGCGCACACGTCGGGAAGGAGCAAACGTTCCCCGAAGGGTGGGTGGGTGGGAATTTGTGTGTCGGTTTGTAAAGCTGGGGTTGGGAGGTTTAAAGCAAGAGTGGGGGAGAGTGGGAGATTTGGGCAAAGCTGTGGAGCTGGGGTGGGTTGGGGCTGGTTTGGGTTGGCCGCTCCATGGCAGCTTGGGCTGCCTCTGGTCCAGCCCTACCTCGCGTGACGCGGGGCCACGGCAGCAGAAGGTGCGTTGGCTCCCCAGCGCCAAGGAGCGAGCATCCATGCCCTCAGTAAATTTGCAGATAACTCCAAACTGGGTGGTAGTTTTGATCTGCTCGAGGGGAGGAGGTTCAACAAGGCCAAGGGCCGGGTCCTGCACTTTGGTCACAACAACCCCACGCAACGCTCCAGGCGTGGGGAAGAGTGGCTGGAGAGTTGTCTGGTGGAAAAAGACCTTGGGGTACTGGGTGACAGGCAGCTGAATATGAGCCAGCAGTGTGCCCAGGTGGCCAAGAGGGCCAATGGCATCCTGGGCTGTATCAGGAATGGTGTGACCAGCAGGAGCAGGGCAGTGACCATGCCCCTGTACTCGGTGCTGGTGAGGCTGCACCTCGAATGCTGGGGTCAGTTTTGGGCCCCTCACTACAAGAAAGATGTTGCATTGCTGGAGCATGTCCAGAGGAGAGCAACAAAGCTGGGGAGGGGTCTGGAGCCCCAGGCTGCTGGGGAGCGGCTGGGGGAGCTGGGGGGGTTCAGCCTGGAGCAGAGGAGGCTGAGGGGAGCCCTCATCGCTGCCTACAACTGCCTGAGAGGAGGGGGGAGCCGGGGGGGTCGGGCTCTGCTCCCAGGGAACGGGCGATGGGACGAGGGGAAACGGCCTCAAGTTGTGCCAGGGCAGGGTGAGGTTGGCCCTGGGGAACAATTCCTTCCCCAAAGGGCTGTCAGGGGCTGGAAGGGGCTGCCCAGGGAGGTGGTCGAGTCCCCATCCCTGGGGGGATTTAAAAGAAGGGCAGATGAGGTGCTTAGGGCCAGGGTTTAGTGGTGGGATGGCAGGGTTAGGTTAAAGGTTGGACTTGATGATCTTAAAGGGCTTTTCCAACCAAAGTGATTCTATGATTCTATGGCTATGCCAGGCTGGGGTTTTTGCGGTGAGGATTATTTTAATCATGCCAGAACCTCCCTGCAGCGCTCTCCAGAGTCGGTGCTCCCATCCCTGCAAACCTCCCAGGAGCGCCCTGTGCCGGCAGGCGCAGAGGGCTCCGGTGCTTCCCGGGGCTGAAGCCGTCGGCCAGGGTGTGGTTTGGGAGAGGGAATTCTTTGGATGGATAGCTTGGTCACGGGGAAACGCGATTTGGAGGGGACAGAACCAGTTCTGAAGTTCAGGCTGAGTTTGGATAGTGCTTGCAGGCAGAGAGAAATAAGAAATGAATTTTTTGGTGGCATGAAAATGAAGTTTCCCTTTGGCAATTGGAAAAGCAAATTTTTTGAGTTTTCTATTTTGAAATTTCAGGTTTGGACCAGATTTATCAAGATTGTTTTCACCTTTGACATTGTAGATTTATTTTTTTTAATTAAGTAGGAAGTTGCATATTGAGTTGGATAGAGGGGCATTGTGTTGGTTGGTTTGTTGGGTTTGGGTTTTTTTTTTGCAAAAGCAAACATTTAACAGAACCAGAGGGTTCTTCCCTGTAACCGCAACCCTGTAACCTCAAGGGCTGGGCTATTTACTCGCCAGCATCATCTCAGGCTCGCTTTGAGCCTTAGGAGCCCGAAGGCGAGGGCTGAGCGCTGCTCACCAAGGCCCATCGTTAGGCTGGAGACCACAGGAACTGCTGGTAATTAACAGGCGTATTAATCCAATAGAACACGATAGCCTTATTATAGTCACATTTTTCACTTTCATCAGAATAATATCATATTATATTAATATTTATTTCTCGCTTAATGGGCTGTGAAATGAGCCGGGCGATGTTCGTGGTGGGATGTGGTGTTGGAGGGCAGGGGCAGAGGGACGCGTCGTGGAGAGGCTGGTGCCTCCCGATAGCCCTGGCATCCCGGGGCTGGGGGGCCCGGGCGCCTCCACCCCCTCTGGCACGGCCCCTGCCCCTGCCTTCATCCCTACCCAAGTGTCGGGAACGTTGCGGCGGGTGGGACATCATGGTGCCACCGGTGCTGGCCTGTCCTGTTGTCCAGCTGTTCCAGCTGTTTGCACCGTGCCTCCTGCCCCTGCTGGCTCGCGGGGGCCCGGCAGGTCCGGCAGATTTGGGCATGGTTGTCAACAGGATGGAGATTGACTTCAAAGAAGGGAAAAGGATCTTGCTTACACTTGGCCACTCGCATCGATTACCCTGGAAAATAAGGATGGCGTGAGAGCAAGGAATAAATCCCATCTAAAACCACATTGGGTGAATGCGTTCATTTTCCACGGCACACGGATGAGGGTAGGAGAATGAATTTTAAGCTTGATTCATTTTCCAAAACGGCTCTTAAGCCTTTTAATTGTTGAGTGTCGGCATAAAAACATATTATTTATGAAGCTGTGGCTTGGCTCTACATGGCCCCAATGCCTTTTTCCTTCTTTTAAAGCAAATCTCATTTATTTCTTCCTAAAAGGTGCTCTAGAATCTAATATGAGCATTATGAATATTTAATTTTCAGCACAGGGTTTACACAATACCAGTGCGTCTGGCGGCTTGGCTGGTCCCCGCACAACAAGCCCGCTTTGGAGCTCCGGCACATCTACTCGAGGAGCTCGTTGCCTTTCTGCTCCACTCGGTTCCTATCTACCAAAACTCATCATTTATTGCCTATCTCAGGCTGCTTCATTCTCGTGGCGTCCGTTCCTATCAAATTCATGTGTGTGGCAAGAGGCAAAAGGCACCGGAGAGACCCCGCGGTGACAGAATTTTCTTGGCTTTCTTCAAGGTAATAGGAAAATACAGTAAAAACATTGCACAGGAGAGGAAAACTCCCGGTCTTCAGCTTAATCGTCAGTACAAAATTATTTCCTACAGTGTTAAAGATCTAATTGGTCCAATCAAAAGGCAAATTAATTGTGGCTCATTTGAAGAAGTCTGCATGTGTCCTAGCTTTGTGCAGAGTCATGGCATTCCCAGTGCTGGCAAAGTCGGAATCTGGGAGCGGCGTCCTCTGCCGCACGAGGTGTGTTCCCTCGGAAGGGATTTCGTGCTGGCTGGGACATGGGGGAAGGGCAATAATTTTATTCTTTCTTTTTTTTTTTTTTTTTTAAACCTGCGGCGCTCGGATTTTCCTTGTCACTGTGCGGAATTTCCTTCTGAAACCGAAGGAATGGGTTTGTGCTGGTAGACCAGGCAGCCCAGCTCCCACACCTGGACCAGCCCCCATCCCGGTTCCTCTGGGAAGACGTATTATTTTCCAATTTATAAGCTCTGTGGTTTTATTAATAGGGGAAGGAGCATTCTTCTGTGTTGTAGCCTGACTCCTTGCGAACCACTGAAAATCTGTCCCTTTTCTCCTCTGTAAAATCACAATCCCCACCGCCACTGGATGGGTTGGGAGACAAAATTTCGTAATTAGTGCAAATCCAAGGATGCTCCGGGATGCTAAAATGGACTCTCCTGGAGCCGTGCCTGCTCTCGTGGTTTATGTAGGTTTAAGGTTGGTCTCAATGATCTTAAAGGTCTTTTCCAACCAAAGTGATTCTATGATTCTATGATCTCCTGTCCGTGCCCTGCGGGGAGGGTAAAGCACGTGCCGGCCTGAGCCACCGCTCCCCGCCAGCCCACAGACCTCAAAGCTTTATTTTATTAAAAATACCTTGAACAATTTATACCAACAAGCTCCCACAAACCACCGACCTGCATCCACGCCTCGCTAGTCCCAATTTTCATAACAGAGGAGCTATTAAATGATCTGACCCCCAAATTCACAGCAAAAGCACTTTTCAAAGGCGCCGTAGGCATCCTGGGCCCTGCCCGCAGCAACAACCTGGTGCCCTGCGCTGTCGCCCCCCGTCCGCCCCCCACCCGGCGCGCTGGTGCCCGTCGTGCGCGGGGGCGAAGCAAGTGCCGGGGTCGGGCGTGCATTTCTGGCAGGAGGGTTCCTGTACTCTTGCACCAGGCAAATATTTCCCGTGCTGAGTTTTGCAGCCACACCAGCGCCAGCTGGGTGCAGGCGCCTCAGCACTTGCGTGGCGGTGAGGGCTGACATCCCCCAGGCTCCGGCAGGGACTCCCAGCATTGCTGAGCATGAATCATAGAATCATAGAATCCCAGAATGGCAAGGGTTGGAAGGGACCTTCCCTCCTGGGAAGAGAGCTCACCCAGTCCCACCCCCCTGCTCAAGCAGGTTCTCCTAGAGCATGTTACACAGGACATTGTCCAGGAGGGCTTTGAATTCTCACAGCCCCTGGGCCTGGGCCCTTGGGGCCCCTTGTCCTGGCGCTGGGCACCACTGCGAAGAGTCTGGCTCTGTCCTGGTGACCCCCACCCTTGAGATATTTGTAGGTGGTGATGAGATCCCCTCTCAGCCTTCTCTTCTCCAGGCTGAACAAGCCCAGCTCCCTCAGCCTTTCCTTGTAGGGGAGATGCTCCAGTCCCTTTATCATCCTAGTTGCCCTCCTCTGGACTCTTTCTAGGAGTTCCTCATCTTTCTTGAACTGGGGAGCCCAGAACTGGACTCAGTACTCCAGGTGGGGTCTCACCAGGGCAGAGTAGAGTCATCTAGGTTGGAAAAGCCCTTTAAGATCATCAAGCCCAACCGTCCCCCTAATCCTGCCATCCCACCACTAAACCCTGGCCCTCAGCACCGCCTCTGCCCGGCTGTTAAATCCCCCCAGGGCTGGGGACTCGACCCCTTCCCTGGGCAGCCCCTTCCAGCCCCTGACAGCCCTTTGGGGAAGGAATTTTCCCCAGGGCCAACCTCACCCTGCCCTGGCACAACTTGAGGCCGGTGCCCCTCGTCCCATCGCCCCTTCCCTGGGAGCAGAGCCCGACCCCCCCCGGCTCCCCCCTCCTCTCAGGCAGTTGTAGGGAGCGATGAGGGCTCCCCTCAGCCTCCTCTGTTCCAGGCTGAACCCCCCCAGCTCCCCCAGCCGCTCCCCGTAAAACTCGTGCTCCTCCATCTCCTTCCGCCAGGGCTTTCCCACCCAGGGCCTCCTTTGTGCTTCCTCCCATTCAGCCCGGCCCCAGCTAAAACATTTTCCCTTCCAAGACATTCCCTGCGTTAAGCTTAACCAGCCCAAATTGTCTCACCTTTCCCCCCCCCGCCAGCTCTGATAAATGCTCCCTCTGCAGTTAATGTAACCTCCCCGAACGTCCTTCATTTGTCAAAGATCGCAGCCTTTTACGGCGGGTCATTATTTCACGAGGAATTCGAACAGAAATATTTCCAGTCCACACCAAGCAATCTATTTCGCTTCCCCACCCACCACATTAGCCTCTGAATACTCTCATTATACCATTACTAATTAGAAATTCTCTCAAATTGGTGGCTGCATTAAAAAAAAAAGACAGTGTGCTGAGCATATGGCATAATATCCTATTAATGAACACTCTAAATTCAAACTCAGGTCAGCTGCTCATTTCTTGCTCATGACACCCAGGCAAGGGGGAGGAAAAGCAAGGGTTTTTTTTTTTTTTTTCTTTTTTCCCTTTCTAAAATGCATAATAGAGAATGCCAGGGATGCAGTGATGCCTTGGGCCAATGCTTTATTTTATTTGGCTAATTTTTTTGGTAGAGTTGCAAAATAAAAATTGTTTTAAATGCATGTGTGTGTGTGTGTGTGTGTGTGTATATATATATATATATGCGCATTCATAAAGCCATAGTGGAAGCCAGTGACTTGCCAGCCACTGCTCATCTGCACGTTGTGACGTTGCCTCCTTTAAACAACGGCAAAACAGGCCGCCCGCGCTCCCAAAATAAGTTTTAGCATCGCGACCAAGATGAATGTCGTTTGAGGTTACGCGTTGCCCTGCCGGCATCAACGCCTGCAGCGGCGAGGGGTGGGTACGGAGCGGAACTGCAGCGTATGCGCTTTTTTTTTTTTTTTTTTTTTTTTTTTTTTTTTCCTTTTTAGTTAAATGGGCTAATTGTAGCAGACACCCGCGCCGTGTGAGTGACTTTTTGGGTTGACCTCACCTTGTCCCTAATTGGCAGAGGCTGGATCAGGGTATGAGCCAGCGCTGCTGAGTCCCAGGAGGTCGCTCCGGGGGGGGGGGGGGGGGGGGGTGGTTGCAGCAAAGGGCGCTGGGTGCCAGGGGTCTGCCCCGGGGGGAGCTGGGCAGTGGGGAGCGGGCCCCGTGGCCACTGCGGCCCTGCCGAGGTCTGGGGGGCGTGCAAGCCCGGCCGCTGGCTGTGAGTTGCTCTAGTTGCATTTCTTAGGCTTGATGGAAAGCTGCTGAGGAGCAGGAGGGCCGGGTGCGGACGTACGTGTGTTTCTGGAGACGGGCAAAGGTTACCTGCCTTTCTCAGGATTATTTTATTTATTTATTTTTTTAATACCATGCAATTTGCAATACGGTAAAATAGCAAATTTTTGTAGCTCTCTCTTCTCTGTGCAGACGAGCTGTCAGGGCTTTAGGTCTCAGCAGTCTTGTTGTCACTGAGGTTTATAAAACTACCAAATGATATTATGTCAGCTGATTCTTTAATGGGATAATCATTAGCCAAGACCTGAGTAAGGTTTTTTTTTGCCATCACTAATTTCACCTCAAGGTGAATGCACAGGCAAAGCTCTCTGGCGCGGTGTTTGCGGTGATGCATGGACTCGCTTCGCTCCCTGCCATTGCACCAATTCCTGCTCCTCCTCCCGGACCGGGCTGGGCCCCCCTCTGTCCCTGGATGGCGTTTGTCACAGCAGGATAAGTCACGGTGGGAAGGTTGTGACCATCGTTCCTTGCCGAGGGACTTCGACGGGTGTCACAGGGCTTCTGGCTCCGGCCCCGAGAGCCAGGGCTGCGACCTCAGCCCCGCGCTTGCCGCGTACCCCTCCACTCCTCGGGGGCCTCGGCCGCAAAGGATGCACGAGGGCGACGGCCGCGCTGTGCAGTTTGACCTTTCAGTACAAAGTTTTGCCTTTTCAACAAAGTTGAAACTTTGAAAACAAATATTTTGCCTCATCAGGAATCCAATTTTCTGTCAAAACAGTTTTCATTAAATATTTCCAAGCAGCCCCGGGTTAGTATTGATTTAAACTGTTACAAGAGAGAGAAGAATGAGGCTTTGTCTCTACAAAGATCATGTTTGCCCACCAATTAAAATTACAGTAGAAGTGAGTAATCGCTGCCGCCTTCAGAGGGGGATTGTTTAACGAAATGCGCCGTAATTATCCTCATTAGTTTGCATAGTCCGATGTCACGTCCCGGCGCATGGTCAGGACCCCGGGCACCGAGCGGCGGGAGCAGGCAGCGGGGCCGAGAGGTTTGCGGAGCTGCTGGGACGAGCTGCCAAGGACGGGAGGTTGTCTCCTCCTGGGAGGGACCTGCTGCTCTGGGAGGGGACCTGTGGGAAGACCTGGCCTTCCCCCTTGCGTGTCCCGCTTGCCTTTCCAAGTGCCGAGGAGCTGCCATGGCTCACGCTCGCCGTCTCCGTGCTGGGGCTGTTGCTGTGATTTTGAGGACTGCCTTCTGCGGGACGTCGTTTGGGCTGAGAAATGAATTGGGGCTCATGGCAGCGGATGGGTACCAGGACTGGATGCTCCTCGGCCATCGCAAAGCTCCGGTCCCTGTCCCATGGTTAGGCCATCGCTTGTCAACAGCTTGTTGTGTCGCTGCCCTGCTTGCTAAGGCTTTTCCCAGAAAACGCACGTGTCATCCTATAAAAGTTGAAGTGGTGAACACGACGATCATCTGTGCGAGGGGGCTTTCTGGTCCCGTGCCGGGGAATTGGGAGCGGGGCAGGTGACAGACGTTGGGGTGACTCAACCTAGGGAGGGCAAAGGGGCTGGAGGAGGCAGGAAGAGCGGGAGCGGGGCTGGAGCTGGATCCGTCCCTTCCAGCTGAGTCGGTCTCGTGTTCTGAGGGTTAAAGCCGAGACAAGCACTGTGCAGCCCAGGAAGAATTGAGGTTTTATTTCATCGGCACTGGGGTCATTCCTGATTTAATTATGTAAAAATTAATGTGAACGTCTTTCTTGGTACGTATAGGCCATCCATGGAAATTGAATTGGGTGAAATGCTGGTTAAGCTAATCACTTGCAAGTCATTATGATGGCTAAGCATAGGGATGTTGTAATCTGTTGGGACTTCTCAAAGACCTGATTGAAGACCAAGTTTAAGACCCACAGGTTTAATCAGAGGGGATCAGCAACGTTGCGCTGAAGTGATTTTTCCTGGTAGCGAGGAATTCCGAACCATTTCTTCACAATGTGAGAAACCACATTGCGAGTCCAAGCAGCATTTTGTGTGCTTCCCAAACCCTTCCCGACCTGGCTGTGGACAGAGATCTTAGATCTCAGGCTAATGACAAGCTCCTGGGTTTTCTCCTGCCAGAAACACCCATGCTGCAGCAGGGCACAAAACACTCAGATTTTTTTAATCCTGAGAGGATCTACAGATTATCTCGTCTGTCTTTATGTATCACAAACATTTACATAATTTCCTCGTTATGTTGTATTTTGAGACCTGTATTGTACCAGAGGGTTTGTGCTCGATGGGCAACCTCGGCTCGAGTAAGAGATAGCGAGAGGTGGGAATCCATCCTTCTCGTAGCGCGTGGTCTATAGGCTTTGCTGATCGTGCTGTTCATAATCTGTACCTCCTTTTCTATTTTTTTGCCGAGCCTGGACTCCTAGCTATGGGTTCATGCCCTGACTTTCTCTGCTGTAGGGAAGAGCCCTCCGTGTCTGTATTTTCCCTTTGTGAAGCTGCATTATGTCTTGTTCTTAAGAAATAACTCACGCCGTACGAGTAACGCTGGTTTGCCCAACATGCGTACGTGTTGACACAGTAGCCACACTGCAGAGGGTGAAAAATAGATGTTTATAGAATCATAGAATCACAGAATGGTTTGAGTGGGAAGGGACCCCCAGAGGTCACCCAGCCCAACCCCCCTGCAGGAGCAGGGACACCTTGAACCACATCAGGTTGCTCACAGCCCCGGCCAACCTGGCCTGGAATGGTCCCAGGGATGGGGCCTCCACCCCCTCTCTGGGCAACCCCTGCCAGGGTTTCACCACCCTCACTAGAAAGAATTTCTGCCTTAGATCCAGTCTAAACCTGCCCTGGTTTAGTTTAAAGCCATCCCCCCTTGTCCTGTCCCAGCTGGCCCTACTAAAAAGCTTGTCCCCCCCTTTCCTCTGGGCCCCCTTGAAGCCCTGACGGCCGCACTCAGCTCTGCCCGCAGCCTCCTCTGCTCCAGGCTGAACACCCCCAACTCTCCCAGCCTGGCCTCAGAGCAGAGGGGCTCCAGCCCTCGGAGCATTTTAGTAGCCCCCCTTTGGCCCCGCTCCAACAGCTCCATGTCCTCCTTGTGCTGAGGGCTCCAGAGCTGGACGCAGTACTCCAGACCGAGTTCAACTTTTTTTACCTACTGTTTTTTACCAAAACCTTGATCCCCCATGCCCTTCATGTTCCCAGGTCTGAGGTCCCTTCGTCGGCAGTGGGGCTGCCTGCCGGCCTCCCCGGGCGCTTGCCGATGCCGTCTGCGCCCCCATTGCCGTAAAAACATACAGCGAGTTACTGCGCGTATGGGGAGGGGGGGTGGTTAATGCACAGAGGAGGTGGGGAGAAGCTGTGTCGTGATATTATATGCGGACATCTGTAAAGAGTGTAATCCCTGGGAAAAAATCCTAGCCCTAATCCTGCAGCAGCCTTTCTTCCCTGCCGGCGGAGGGGCTGCAGGTGAAGGCAAGACATTCGCACCGAGCTCCCCGCTCCTGCTCAGAAAGGAGCTTCTGCCAGGGATTCTGTTCCTGCATCCTCTGGCGGAAATTAGTCATTTCAAGATAATAACAATCATCGGATTAAAAACGCCATTGAATTGTGTGGGATCTGTACTCTGCAAGGTGGTTCAGCGTGATGGGGCTTGGCTGGGACTTGATCAGCAGAGGAAACAGCTTCAAGTTGTGCCAGGGCAGGGTTAGGTTGGACATTAGGAAAAATTTCTTCCCCAAAAGGGCTGTCAAGCTCTGGAAGGGGCTGCCCAGGGAAGGGGTCGAGTCCCCACCCCTGGGGGGATTTAACAGCCGGGCAGAGGTGGTGCTGAGGGCCAGGGTTTGGGGGTGGGATGGCAGGGGTAGGGGAACGGTTGGGTTTGATGAGCTTAAAGGGCTTTTCCAACCCAAACCATTCTGTGATTCTCTATAGATTTGGGAGCCTTATGTTGGCGCGCCGTCCCCTGTTACTATACATACGTTATATGCTGAATGTATACATGCAGACTCGTGTGCGTACAGCCGTGCGTGCGTTTTCAGTGCAGGCAGGGCTCTTCTGAGCCCGGTGGGGACCAGGCTCCAGTCCTGCCTTTGCATTTTGGGGCTGCACGGAGGGGCCCGGCCGGGGGCTTGTGGGGTCTCTTGAGAGCTCACCTTACTCCTGTAGTCGTTAACCTTTAATCTGGGTGTTGGACTGACAACAAATTTTATCCATTTGAAAGGCACAAAAAACTTTGAATTGGTATTTAGAAGCGCATGAACAGCTTGCAGAGCATTTTATCCATCTGTTCCCTAATGCTAAAAATGACCACCTTTGTAGGTGCCGGGAGGGTGCTGGGCCAGAGCTGCTTCCCAGGCTTTGTCAGGAGGCGGCTGATGTCCATATCAAATCAAGATGCTTGTTGTAATGTTCGCAAAAATGTAATTTGATTTGCCTTTGTCAACAAAATCTGCGGAAACATCCCCTGCCTGAATAAATAACTCTGCAGGGTAGCACATGCTTTGTAAATAATTTTCATTGTAACCCCCTCTTCCTAGCAGGGTGGAGAGTTGAGAACATTCATCAAGTCTCACATTAAGAAAATAATTTTCTTGTACCTAATTTGTGCAATAAATAAAGTCCACAATTTCTTGCTTCTGCAGCAAGGAAACGTAGAGCTGAGACTGGGGTTTTTTAACACTGAGATTCTTTTTGATGGCCGTCCCTGCCTTAGGCTTGGTGCCTCCCTGAGACCCCTGGCCGACAGCTCCCCGGGAGTGGTGATTTCGGGCATGTCATCTTCTAGGCAGTCCAGCACAGAACGACCCAAAGGAGCTTTCTGTGCCAGGAGGGGGGTGAGAGGCTCCTTTGCAGTGCACCCCAAATATCAACAGTCTCCAAGCTCTGGCCTGGAGCTGAACATCTTGGACGATGCAAAGGCTGGGCAAAGATTTACCGAGCTACAAGGACTCTCTGGCCAGAGCTGCTCCTGCCAGCACGTAACTGGCACAAAGTAAAGGTTATTTTTCAAGTAAGAAACTTGGAGAGATTTGCTTGCTTGCTTGCTTGCTTCCAACCTGCACTCATGACTGACTGCAGAAGGGTGTATTTTTATTTTTTTTTAACCTGAATTACCTCTTGGAGACGGGAGCCTTAGCTGTCTGCTTTTTCCTTTCGATATCACTAAAGTCTCATCCAAAAGGAGCTATAGCAAAAGCGCAGCCATGCTTTCCCTGTCTGGCCCCAGGCTTTGACGCAAAACCCAGCAAAGGCAGCACTTCTCTTTGCCATGGCCCTGGTCGCCTCTGGCTCGGGCTCTGGGAGCTGCGCCGTCTGCTCTGCAGCTTCAGGAGTCACCTTCAGTGCTCCAGCCCCTCGGGCTCTGCTCCCCAGCAGCACTGAACGGGCACACGGTGAACCCATAGGACAGGGCTCAATGGCTGGGAAGGGAACACAGAGGACGTGGAAGAGTTTTGGCATCTAATTAACCGCACCTTGGGTGTCCAGACTCTTAAATTCCTTCTTATCGATCCCGTGTCTCGTCGGAGAACTGGAGCACAGGTCTGTCAAGCTGGAAGAATCCCAAGATGGGAGGATAGCTTTGGTTTTTTCCTCGTAGAAATGTAAATCTGTTATTTATATATATTTTATGGATGGCATGTTCCTATCCTCAGGCATTTTGCATTGGAATTCAACTCATTGCAACCCTATTACATGTTCACTAACTATAAACCATCTGATTTATATTCATTAACCAGTAGTAGACAGCAGCAGTGGCATAACTTTAGCACTGGACATGCCTCAGTCGACGGGTGAACTAAATTTCAGTTAATTAAGGTGCCATAATTGTTGTCCAGTACAAGTGTCTTCAGGGCATTCACTTTGTAAATAATTTTTCACCCCAACCTTTCCTGCATACTTGGTTGCTGCTCTGCAACTTTGTCCAAGCCATAAATTATTAGGAGATCAGCTCTCCTGTGTTCTGGTAGAAGAACGCCCCTTTTCTGCTTCTTGCCAAAGACAGCGATGCCATTAATGATTAGCAAAGCAGAGAAAGCAGGAAAAGGATTAAAACCCCCCAAACAAAATAGGAGGCATCTCCTCTCCAAGAGGTGTGTTTGCTGTGCGGGCGGTCTGGTGCACGGCCACTGCCGAGGCATGGCCAACCTCGGCTCTCCTTCCCTGGCAGCTCTCGCTCAGGGGTGGCAGGAGGAGCTCACAAGGTTGAGCTTCAAACACAACCTGGGAAGGCCCAGAGGAGACCTGGAACAAAACCGTAGGCAGGTTAAATCTGGTTGCCCCGAAATTGGAAGTCGAAAGATCAAAACCCAACTCAGCGTTCGGTTTTCTGACGTGAAGGCTTAGGTCTGCTTCCCGCAACACGGAGCTCGCGGCCCAGATTCAGATGTTGGTGGCTGTTTCCCTGCGAAACCTGGGGATATCCAGGAGAACCTTCCACAGCAGCAGTCCAGAGTGAGCAGGGATGGAGAAACCCCTGTCGCAGGTGTCCGAGAGCCCCGGGGTACCTACTGCAATGTTTGTGGGGACCATCCCTTCTCCCGGCTTCAGGCAAGTTGGGCCGGTGGGTCCGGTGATGCCTACAAGGCAGGGCCAGGCCATGCGATGCTCTGTGGGGTCTGCGGGGCCAGCGAAGGGCGGCAGGTTGCCTAATGGGCCCCAAAGTGAGCGCTCAGTAATGAGGAGCTGAGGAGTT
The DNA here is from genome assembly GCA_034008185.1 of Gorsachius magnificus. Classification (NCBI taxonomy): domain Eukaryota; kingdom Metazoa; phylum Chordata; class Aves; order Pelecaniformes; family Ardeidae; genus Gorsachius; species Gorsachius magnificus. The sequence goes on from CM067096.1 coordinate 12,371,384, forward strand.
GATCAGTGGGAGCAAAATAAAAATCCCTGCTGCTCTTGAGTCTGTGCACACCAACCGCGGGGCAGTAATTAGGCGGGAAGCTGGATGTGGAATTGAAACTGTAATTATGAAGAACGGCAAGATGCTACTGCAACGCAGCGTTCAGCTTCCTCCTCTGCAGCCGCCTTTCTTCTTCCCTTATTTATTTTTTTTTTTTTAACCCCCTTTGGATTAATCACTGCTTTGTTTCGTTTTCCCAAAAGTGCAGATTTGGAGGGGATCTTTGTGGAAAGGGGCATTTCCTCACCTCCCTTTTACACCCAGCAGGTTGGAAGCCAAGATGGAAAGTGCTTTCTTGTACTTGATGTGAGAATTAGCGTGGGCTGGCTCTGAAAGGGATCAGCACTGAGCGGGGCGTTTTCCTTTTGCTTTCTGGAAGCAGGGCAAAAATAATCCCTCCCGTAGAGCATGTGCTGTAGGTTTGGGCTTCCTGGGTTTGGCTGATGTTACTGGCATCTCCCCGAGTCACGGTTCTCGGGGACTGTCGCTTTTTTGAAGTGGCATTTCTCGTTAGACCCGGCTTTGACGTGCCGTAGGAGCACGCGTCCCTCGCGCTCGGCGGCTGTGTTTTAGCAGTGTCGCCTAAACAAGGGGCAAGATTTTTGCGTGTGCTTAAGTGACGGAGCGAAAGCCACGGCTCGCCTGTATGCTTTCACCCAAGCAATTTCGTATGTGTTACAGGCGAGGCAGCTTTGCCTGCCGTAGCCCCTTTAGCTGTCCTGTCCATTAGCAAAGCCTCCCCTCCACGGCTCCGACGAACGCCCGCAGACACCTCGGTAGCGCATGAAGGGATGCACCGGAGCTCCTCTGCTTGCCTGCTCCGGTCTCCTATTGATCTGACAGCTTCTTTGCAGACCTGCCTGGCAGCAGACATATGCCAGTCTCTCTGATAGTTCATGTTCACTTATTAATACAAAGATTCAACTTCACATTCGCTGGAGTAAACCTTGCATGATGCCTCTGACAGTAATTCAGTTGTAGCCTCAATCAGATGCTGGATCTCCAGGCCATGGCTATCCCACTTGCCTTTTCCAATTTTTCACTACACCAGTCATGAATAAATCACCAAAACACATCAGATTACTGAAAATGGAAATACCAGAGATAGGCACCAGTTCAGTAGTCAAAGAGCATCACCTTCCTGCAGCAAGCACGCACGCCCCGTGCTCCCTTGTCTGCTCACCACCTCCCGTCCCGTCCCCCAGAGCCCCCCGAATGTCTGCAGCCCGCCAGCATGCATCCTGCGCCGCCTCCGCGTTTAAATGCAGATCCCACTGCCGGTGGCTTCTGGCCAGGGAGATGTTTGCCAGACAAGCCCATCAGTAGGACCCAGGTGCCCCGAGAGCAGGGTTTGCCCTCTCATGTGTGCTGGAGGCAAGCGCTGTTCATTTTCAGCACTTGGCAGCAGAAAAAGCAGCAAAACAGTGGTTTTTTTCCAGGCTTTTCCCCTGCCCTCAGTGAAATGCATTTTGCAGAAGGCTGCAGGCTCCAGCCTCACCGGCGGCGTGAGTGCAGCAGCCCCGAGCCCTGGGCAGCCCGTAGGGATAGAATCATAGAATCACTTGGGTTGGAAAAGCCCTTTAAGAGCATCGAGTCCAACCTTTAACCTAACCCTGCCATCCCACCACTAAACCCTGGCCCTAAGCACCTCATCTATCCTTCTTTTAAATACCTCCAGGGATGGGGACTCGACCACCTCCTTGGGCAGCCCATTCCAGAGCCTGACAGCCCTTTCGGTGAAGAAGTTTTTCCTAATGTCCAACCTAAACCTGCCCTGGTGCAACTTCAAACCATTTCCCCTCGTCCTATCGTCTGTTCCCACTGAGAAGAGGCCGACCCCCACCTCACTCGCCCCTCCTCTCAGGCAGTTGTAGAGGGCGATCAGGGCTCCCCTCAACCTCCTCTGCTCCAGACTAAACACCCCCAGGTCCCTCAGCCGCTCCTCGTATGACTTGTGCTCCAGACCCCTCCCCAGCTTGGTTGCTCTCCTCTGGACATGTTCCAGCAATGCAACATCTTTCTTGTAGTGATAGCTGCTGTGTCCCATCGGTGGCGGCGTACCCTCGGCTGGTACGAAGCTGGGGACCTGTCCCTCGGCCGCTGGTCTCTCCTGGCTCTCCCGCTGCCGTACCGCAGCACCCGCTCCTCTCGGAACCCAGGGGTGAGGAGCAGCAGGGAGGGCCGTCCCCCTCGGTGGCTTGCTTGCCGCTTGAACCCTTGGGTCTGTCAGTTGGATTTCCACTGGTCCTCTGGTTTAATTTTCGCATTTTGCTCTGCCCCAATCTGGGAATTTGTCTGCTAGGCGCGGAGCAGCCGGGGGCGGCTGGGGCAGGAAGGGGCAGGCAGCCCCGAGGCCCCCTCCGTGCCCCTTCCTCCCGGGATGGGGCTCCCAGGTAGCACAGGCATTGCACGTCCCAAACGCCACCGTTTGGTTACCCACCGGCTGCTCCGGTGCTCCTGATTTGATTAACCTCTAACCCCTCTCTTTGCACCCACACAACTAAGCCTGAAAGCCTGAATGGTGCCTTTGGAAACTTGACCCAAAGAGTGAAATCTTGGCCATGGCCAAATTAATGGGAGCCTTGCCACTGACGTGGCTGGGGCAGGCGTCTTCTCGCCCTAATCTACCCATTAGGAACATAGGCATGTTGGTGCCTCTCCCATGCGGCCGAGCTCCTCTGGCATTGTTCCATGAGAACTACAGCTAAAAGGGGCTGCGAACTAGAAAAGGAAAAAAAAAAAAAACCACAACCCTAAAAAAGCCCAAATCACCACTCATAAAATCAATCCATTTCTTTAAAATGAGCCTCCTTAATTTTGACATCAATTCGATTTCTGTAAGGTTTGTCCATTTTGCAATTTTGTTTTTTTATCTGTGTTGTTATATTAAACCCCCTGCTAGTAAAATGTCAAATTAAAAAAAAAATTAGTGTCCCTGGTATTGCAGAAAACCAATAAAATAAAACCTTACAAGAGAAGCAAAAGAAAATTTCCATCATTCTCTCCTTAACCGAAATCAAAATTAGAGTGTTATTAGAAATTTCATTAGGATGGAGCAGATTGGTAATGAAATTACATTCCAGCTTTCTACAAACCCAATGTATTAAGTAGGTTTGATCAATGATGTTCACACAATTAATTTTGTCTGATTGCTGAGGATTACTTTATCGACAGTCGCATTTCACACTTGTGGGGTTTTTTGTTTCCACAGTAAATTCTCCACGATGTCAGATCACATGGTGGCCAAGCAGGTTTGAAACCCCAGCTCTCAAAGCAACTTCCAGCGGACCGTGACGGGAATCAAGGTAAGGATGTCACCGCTGTTAATTGCGTTCGTTATGGTGGTGCTTACGAACAACCAACCTCGGGGCAGAGGAGTTGCTGAGGAACCCCGAGCCGTCCCAAGGAGGCGAGAAGCGATGGAGAGGGATGGCGTTAACACTGTCCTTGGGCAGCCTGGAGGCTCTCGGTGGTCTGGGCCGCTCTGCCTTGGTGCTGGGGGGGGTCTCAGTGCCTGGATCTGGTTGTTTTCCTGATGATCCGTGTCTCTGAGCTGCGGTTACAGACCAGCACTGCTCTACCGGCATGGGCAGTGCTGGGCACGGGAGCCCTGCAGGACCTTTGCTCGTTGGGCGCGGGGATGCTCGCATGGCTGGGGCGGCCGCGTCATAGAATCATAGAATCCCTTTGGTTGGAAAAGCCCTTTAAGATCATCGAGTCCAACCTTTAACCTAACCCTGCCATCCCACCACTAAACCCTGGCCCTAAGCACCTCATCTCCCCTTCTTTTAAATCCCTCCAGGGATGGGGACTCGACCACCTCCCTGGGCAGCCCCTTCCAGAGCCTGACAGCCCTTTCGGTGAAGAAGTTTTTCCTAATGTCCAACCTAACCCTGCCCTGGTGTCCTTGCGGTCAGGTGTGTTAGGTCAGCCTCGGTGCCGGTGTCACCACAGCTGGCAGCACATCTGGAGGCAGCTCCCAGGCGGGAAGGGGAAGGGGCGGGCAGCAGCTCCGGCAGTTGCAGGCTGGTTTAAGCGAGCTGGTCCGTTAGGGTCCGTCCGTACTCGGGTTGTTCTGAGCAGCAGCAAACCATGACTCTTGGAGGCTTTGCTGGGTCATCCTTGTCCGCGACCGTCGCCGTCATGCAGGCAGGGGATGTTTCTGAACCCTTCTGTTCACCCTTGGGTGCATCACAAGGTCATTAGGTGACTTTTATGCGAGAAAATGAAGTCGGTGATATCGCAGAGGCAGAGCGAGGCCCGGCAGGCGCTGTCGGTCCCCATTTACTGTTGTTGAGATTTTTAAAGCTACTTAAGGAATTTTAACAGCAAACCCCTTTTCACATCCAGGAGAACAGGATGCCCTGCAGAATGCTTGACCAGCCCCTCCCCAATCTTTATCGAGCTCTTGCTCTGCGTTGTGCCGGTGTCCTGCAAAGGGGGTGCGGTACGGCCGTGGTGGGCGAGGGCCGATGGGCGCTGCTTGCCTGCTCAGGACGAGGAGGGTTCCCTGCCCTGGCATTGCCCTGCGCCGCTCCGCTCCTCCTCATCCGCCGCAGGGTGATAGAACATCATTTTAAAAGAGCAAGCAGTAAACGGCCGTAGGCATCACCTTGCCCTGCACCTATTTTCAGGTGAGATCTGGGTCCCCAACGTGCCTGCATCGCCAGGGAGCCCGGCAGCGCCTCCCAGCTCACAGGATTTTTGCATTATTTGAAATGCAGATATACGAGAGGAGGAGGTATTTGATCTCTGGGGGTAAAAAGTTCCCATTATAACATTCAGATTCATTTTAGAAATCATTTTTAAACCTGAAGTTAAGAAAAATACCTAGAATTAAGTGCTTTAAAAAAGCTACAGAAACTGAATCATAATATTATTAGGGCTTGAAATCATCTTCCCCCCCCCCCCCTTTTACCTGAGTTGATTTCCTGATGGATTAGCTGGGGATCAGCAGCAAGTGATCTGTGCAGTCCCCTTTTTTCTCTCTGAGAATTATGCGTTTGTTAACAGTAAAGTTGCAGGATGGAACTGGTTCCATGGGTCGGGTCTCTGCTTCTTAGAAATGACCCTGGATTTCAGCTGCTCCGGCTGGATTTTACCCGCAGGGCTCCTTGGAAAGCTTCAACAGTTCAGGACCTGGAAAGGAAAAATCCTTTTTTCTTTTCCTAGGGATGATCTTTACCGTATTTTCGGTATTTTCTGCTGAGTACCCAGATGGACATTTTCAGTGCTAAGGAAGGGGCGAGCGTGCCCCACGGCGGGGGGGGGCAGTGGGAGCGCGGGGGGGGACACTCCATCCTCCTGCCCCGGCCACTGGATGCTGCTTTCTCTAGGTACACACAGCAAAGGTACCGAGTGGATCTAATTTTTAGAGATGAGGCATCTCATCTGCCAGAAGCTGAGTGAATTAGAATAAGAGTATGGTTTGGGTTTTTTTGGTTTTTTTTTCTTAAAACAGCCCCAAGTTTTTATCAAGGTGCCATTTATCAGCGGCGCTACCAGCCGCTAGCAGTAGGCATCCTGCCAATCATTTTATGGAAATAGGGAAGGACTTTAATGTTTGGATGCCCATCTGAATCGACTCTTGTTCATGTCAGCAGATCTGATGTGAAAGCAAAGGTGCCCCTACGCAGCCTAGTTACCATCAAACCTGTAAGTGTCAGCATTTTAAAGGCAAGGAACACAATGCTGATGGTGGGCAATGTCACTGGTTTAACCTATTCCAAAGACATTAGCTCCTGCAGTCTTTTCCCACTTCTTGCCTCTCAAGGATTAGTTATGCCTGAAGTGCATCTGCTCAGTTAATCTCTGCAAATAATTAGGGAGATACCTACAGATCACCGTCTTCTGCCCTTAATGTCTACATCCTCTAGCCCTTCATCTCAGCGAGTTAGTCGCAAACGTCGCCAACGGCTTTCTAACTTGAATCATAGAATCGTAGAATCATGGAGTGTTTTGGGTTGGAAGGGACCCCTGGAGGTCACCCAGCCCAACCCCCCTGCAGGAGCAGGGACACCTTGAACCACATCAGGTTGCTCACAGCCCCGTCCAACCTGGCCTGGAATGTTTCCAGGGATGGGGCCTCCACTACCTCTCTGGGAAACCTGTTCCACTGTTTTATCACCCTCATTGTAAAGAATTTCTTCCTTTATATCTAGTCTGGTCTTTAAGCTCTCGGATCTCGCGTGGTCCTTTAAAGCAGTGTCTCAGCAGTGCCGCTGCTGTCACCGTCCCACTGCAGAGGCCTCCGGTGGGCAGCTCCGCATGGACCTGCCACCTGAGAGCATACCCCTGTGGGGATGCGGCAGCCTGGCAAGCCAGGGTGCACAGACCCCGCTCAAGCCTGAGTAACCATGTGCCCAAACCCCAGGATGTTTGAAGAGCCAGGATGGCACATGGGGACTCTGGCACAGCGTGACCGATGCTACCGGCAGGGTAGGAGCCCTAGTGCTGTTGCATTGCTCAAAAAAATCGCAAAGGCGTCCTGTTATCCTGAGCACACAGAATCCCAGAGTGGCAAGGGTTGGAAGGGACCTCAGGAGATCGTCTCATCCAACCCTCCTCCTAAAACGGGTTCATACACTATTGCCCGCGTGGGCTCTGGGGGTAACTTCCCCAGAGCAAAGTTCAGCCCTTCTTACAACAGCCTAAACTTTTCCAGCCCTGCCCATCCTGACCGAGGTGCAATTCCATGTAGGAGAATCAGCATCATTAACCCCTGCAGCTGTAGGACGGGTGTTTTGGCCGAGCAGCTTCCCCGGTGGGAGCGGTGCGTGGAGCCGAGCTCTCGGCTGCATCCCTTTCCCATCTTTGTCTGCCCCCAGCCATGTTTGGTTTCGGGTAAGGAGAGCAACCAAGCTGGGGAGGGGTCTGGAGCACAAGTCATACGAGGAACGGCTGAGGGACCTGGGGGTGTTTAGTCTGGAGCAGAGGAGGCTGAGGGGAGCCCTGATCGCCCTCTACAACTGCCTGAGAGGAGGGGCGAGTGAGGTGGGGGTCGGCCTCTTCTCCCTGGTAACAGATGATAGGACGAGGGGGAATGGTTTGAAGCTGCGCCAGGGCAGGGTTAGGTTGGACATTAGGAAAAACTTCTTCACTGAAAGGGTTGTTAGGCTCTGGAATGGGCTGCCCAGGGAGGTGGTCGAGTCCCCATCCCTGGAGGGATTTAAAAGAAGGGGAGATGAGGTGCTTAGGGCCATGGTTTAGTGGTGGGATGGCAGGGTTAGGTTAAAGGTTGGACTCGATGCTCTTAAAGGGCTTTTCCAACCCAAGTGATTCTATGATTCTATGAGATGTCCTGGAAGCGGGCAGCACCTCCTGGGTCACCATCTCCTGTCCCCGTGCCTCCTTCTTTCTTTGCGTTCTCCATTTCCCTGGTCTCGCGCGTCATTTGGAGCAGGGATTTCTGGCTAACTGCCACGCAAAGAGCGTTTTGTTCTCCCGACTCCCTCGGGGATGCAGAAGGCTGAGCCGGGCATCGCTGTCACCCGGGCGCAGGGCTGTGCCTTCCCGGCACCTTCCCTCTGCCCCGCAGGTGCCTCCGTCCCCTCCCTGCCCTCCATTTGCATTTCCAGCAGCTTTTGAAGGTCGGGGGATGGATTTTGGAGGTGACCCTAAGGGATGGTGGTGCTGGGTGGGCAGCGGGGTGGCACAGGGAGGGGGGCACGGGCAGCGTGGCCGGCCTCGCGCTGGTGCTGCCGGCACCGCTGGAGCTGTTGACACTAGAAGTGATTAACATGGGTGTAGGACAGTGAGAGGGAAATAAATAACATCCTAATCTCTGGCACCATCGTTCCTTTGATGAGAAGAAAAAATATGAAGACTGAGAGATCAAAATAACTGTATTAGACCATGAAAAGGGAAATGCTCTTTTAACCACCGCTGTTCAGATATATCTCCTTAGATCTGACATGCTGTAATATATTTGTAACACAGATATATATTAGGGGGTAAAGCTGGTGATTAATTTGCTTTACCTTTTCAGAGCATATACATAAAACCCTACATTAGCAGAATTAGCATTTTACCTGTCTTTGAAGAGCTTTGCTTTGAAATGTATAAAGTCTTGTCGATTTTACGTCTCTCAGAAGAATACGAGTTGTTTTTTTCATGAAGCTTCCCTCCGGCCCATCTCCTCCCCGGTTCGCGCACGCGGCGCAGGCAGAGATGCTGGGGGTTTTGTCTCTAATTACTGTATCACCACCCTCCGGGGCATTGCTTTAGCTGCTGCCCATACTCACCCCTCTTGACTCATAATTGCTGTTGAAGCTTCTGAGACTAGAGATCAAAGTAGTCATGTCATTCATGTTTCTGTCAAAGGTCTTATCGTCAAAGCACCAACTATATTTCGAGAGACGTCTCCTTTTCTCAAGAGCAGCAGACGAACTTGGCTTTGCCTTCTATATTTTTTTTTTTTTTCCCCCCAACTCCTCCTTGTTGCGGCGTTGCCGCGAGGAAATGCAGGCGCACGGAGGAGGAGGAGGGCAGCAAGGGGGCTGCCCCGGCTCCTTCTGGCCATCGCCCCAACCCTGCACCCCTGGCAATTCAGTGATTATTCAGGAGCGTCGTCCCCACCAAACCCCCTATCCCAAATTTCTTTCTTTGTCTGACCGACACCGGTCTGCCTGACCCAACATGGAAGGACGCCAAGAGCTGGAGCTGCCTCTCGCAGTTTGCTGCCTGCGTTTTGCTTGGCTTCCCAGGGGGGTCAGGGCTGCTGGGGCTGGCCCTCGCCGCTCACGCGCAGCCGGTCCCCTCCTTGGTTTGCTCTGGGTACCGGCGCTGGATGTATCCTGGACGGAGAGCTCTCCCGAGCCGCCCTGGCCGGGTATCGCTGTGCTTCCTTTGGTGGGGAGACGTTAAAAAATATCTTTGTGGGTTTTACTGTAATCTAAATTTGGATTCGGACAACTTAGCGGAAATATCAAGCTTTATTTGTCTTGTTTTACTTTGGGAAAGAGGCCAAGTGTGGTTAAGGCTTGCAGAGATGCCCGGGCAGGGATGCCCAGCAGGCAGGCGGCGATGCCCCCCCGGCTGGGCTCAGGGACGTGGCTGGGTGGCACGCACCGTCCTGGGGGTTCCCCCTGCAGATACTTGCGCTCCTCTCTCTGCCCTGAGAAATTCTTCCTCACTGCTCGTAAATCCTCTCGGAGAGGCATGGGTTAGGCACAGCCCGTGCGGGCGGGTTCGCACCCGGCCACCGTCTCCTTCTGGGTGGGTGTGTGCGTCGATGCAACAGGCGATGCAGGAGCCCTCGGGCTCCTACGTTGGAGTAAAGGCAAACAGCTCTGCCCTGCTGGGAAGATTCCTCTATCCAGAAGCTGGTGCTTGGACTTTCCATTCCCAGGCTGCCCTGGCGTTCCCAGCTCCGCAGCCATCAGGAGCAGGAAGTTTGCACCCACCTTTAAGGGGAAAAAAAACCTCTAAGTGGTGAAAGGAAAAAGCTTCATTATTTAGTAGATGGAAACGCTGGTTTTAAGCTTCTGGAATCAAGCGATTTCTAATCTCAGTGAAATAATTCCTGTCATTGAAGTGCGCTCCTGCGGTGGGCTGTACGTGGCAGCCACCCCCCCCCCTCAGGAGGACCCCTTGCCTGTCCCTACCCCAGCCACCGCTCCTGGCATGGGGACCCCTCATAGGTGACAACCCGTGGCCAGGGCCGCGTGCCAGGAGGACGAGAAAAGCGCTCTCGGGCGCATTGCTCACCCGAAAGGGGCAATCCCAGCCCAGCTCCCCCCCGCCACCCTGCTCGCCTTCCTGCCCTGGACCGGCGCTTTCCGATGCTCTGCGGATGTCTCTGTCCTGCCTCAGTTGCTCCTTGAGACCTGCAAGCCGGGAGAAGGGGTTGTCTAAACTCCTTAATCTTTTTTTTTTTGCAAGGTGAAAAAGTACAAATGTCTGCTACAGCCTTCAGGAATGCAGCCGCGTTGCGCCAGCACACCAAGGCTCTGCGGCGCTTCTCTGCGCCACGCCGCCATGTTTTTTCTCGTGTGTTTTTACGCTCTTCAGCATTATGTTATTTCTGGTTGAAGATGGTCGCTTTGGACATTCCACGCACTGATCCCAGCGGCGCTTTAGGGAAGAGGGATTGCAGCACGACCCTGTATTTAATTTCTTGAAAAGTCCCTTCCTCTAGAAGGTCGCGGCGAAACCTTGAGCTTCGAACACGCTGAGCGTGGTCGAAGGGGTAGGCGGGTGCTGAAGGTGAAACCCTGGCCCAGGGCGAGCAGGTTCAGAGGCTGAGGCTTCTGCCTTCCCCCAGGGCTTGCCATGGGCTGGAGCTCGCTGGGCACCCCAGCTGGAAGGGTGCAGGCGAAGCTCAGCCCTGCTGGGGGTGAGGGTGGAGGAGCTGGGGTGGGTGCAGGAGCTGGGGTGGGTGCAGGAGCTGGGGTGGGTGCAGGAGGTGGCCCGGCCCCGGCACCCACCGGCCCAGCCCGCAGGCGGGGGGAAGCGGAGCGGCGCCGCTCCCTGCCCACCGCAGCAACTTCGGACGAGTTTTCTCTCTCTGAGAGTCCTCAAAATTGGGAGCAGGAAAAGAACTTTATAAAATTCTCCACGACCAGTCAAGCGGAACCTATTTTCTCTCACAATGCAATTAACGGCACCAACATTTACAAAATATGATTACAAGCACTTTGGTTAAGTAGAGGAAAGTATATTAGATAGCAGCGAGGGGTTGATCTTAATGTGCATTTTTTCGAGAGACTTGCATTTTCTTTGTGCAAATAAAGAGGCCCTAAATTCTCCATAGGCACTAAAATCAATGCAGTGGAACCATGATAACAAACACAGGCTCCACTTTTTGCTACATCCCCCAATTAATTAAGCCTTTCACGGGCATGTAATTAGGAACATTAGCAAGTCATAAAATTGCCGTGAGTCTCTAAATTATGTGCTGGCCCTCAGCAATTTGTTTTTAATTCCTTTTGAAGACAATGGCACTGCGGGGTCCCATAGATCTTCATAGCAGCCTACTGTTTACTTCTTTATGGCTCTATGAAGATCTAACTGTTTTCTACTGCTCCCAGATGCACCCGCACTATTTTCTTGTGCGTTTTCATTACCTGAGTTAGATTTAAAGGGGAACGACATCGCCGTGCCCCGCCGCCCCGCCAGCGCGGAGAGCGGAGTGCGGCGAGGATGCTCGCCCGGAGCCCAGGCTGCTAATCAGCGAGCCGCCGCCGCCACAATTTATGCACTTTTATGTAGACTTGTGCAAAGGCGGAGAAATAAATAAATAAATGGGCATCATTTCGGGGGAAGGTTTATTTCCCTGTTATTGTGATTTACTCCTCCTTGATGAGAGTGTCTCTTTCACAGCAGAGGCGCAGAAAAACATTTGTACGCTCGCAGGGTCAAGAACAGGAGAAAGAAGTAAATAGCGGAAGCAAATTGTTTTTTCTTCCAAAATATCCTGGGTCGTTTACAGCTGACGGGTCACCGTGACAATACCTGCACACGTGTCCTAATTGCAGGGCTGTATCCTGATGGATATATGTAGCCAGCTGACTATTTTTTAACAGATTTGGGGGTTTAATAGGTCAGTCTATCAGGTGGTAGAAGGAGATGCCGAGGTGCCCAGCGGCACAAAGCTCTCGTTGGTGCCCTGCTGTGGGCCCATCCAGTGTTACCCCTCAGCATCCCGGGAAGCGGGTCAGCATCCCGGCTCAGTGGGGCCAGGGGAGGGCTACTAAACTGATCCGAGGGCTGGAGCCCCTCTGCTCTGAGGCCAGGCTGGGAGAGTTGGGGGTGTTCAGCCTGGAGCAGAGGAGGCTGCGGGCAGAGCTGAGTGCGGCCGGTCAGGGCTTCAAGGGGGTCCAGAGGAAAGGGGGGGACAAGCTTTTTAGTAGGGCCAGCTGGGACAGGACAAGGGGGGATGGCTTTAAACTAAACCAGGGTAGGTTTAGATTGGATCTAAGGCAGAAATTCTTTCCAGTGAGGGTGGTGAAACCCTGGCAGGGGTTGCCCAGAGAGGGGGTGGAGGCCCCATCCCTGGGACCATTCCAGGCCAGGTTGGCCGGGGCTGTGAGCAACCTGATGTGGTTCAAGGTGTCCCTGCTCCTGCAGGGGGGTTGGGCTGGGTGACCTCTGGGGGTCCCTTCCCACCCAAACCATTCTGTGATTCTATAACGCCGGCATAACGCCAAGTGGGTGTTGCTCTCCGGCCGTCGCTCGCCACGCTTGCTTGTTCCCCCGAGCGCTGGTGATCTGGCTCAGTTAACGCTGCTGAATTACAAACCGGGCTTAGTGATGATAATAATAAGCCAAGACCATAACAGGAGAGGTGAGCTCCGGCTTGTCTCCTCAGCCAGCACGGGCAGGAGCTGCAGGGTGCTGAGGCACTGCTTGGTCGCACCGCGAGGCTGCGCGGCAGAGACCGTCTGATGCATTTTGTATTAGCCAGGGCCCAAAGTTGCCTTTGGTGGGCTGCGTGGCTCAGAACGGCAGGGAAGTTTGCTGCAGGGCAGGTAGAGAGCAGAGAGCATCTTCCTTCCAGCGGGGCCACCCCCGCCCCAGGGCTCCTGGCTGCCTTTTGCTCTGTCCTTCCCCACTCCGGGCATCCAGGCAATCCCCTTTCTTTCAGCTGGTGGCAAAACCTCTGTGGCTAGTGTCTTGCTTAATGCAAAGCGGAGAACGCATTATTGCTGGACCAGGGGACGTGTCAAAAAGCAGCAACCCAGAAGGAAAACCATCCCCGGAATACCTCATCTTCGGCCCCATTTTGCTGCCTGATTGAGCTTTGTTTTGGGGCTGGAAGCAATATCAAGCTGAGAATATTCTAACACTGTGCCTCCCGGTGTAAAGCAGCAGCCGCTGGACACAGGGTGTAGCCGTGGATTTATTGGTAGGCAGCAAGAGAGAAAAAAGGGGGGAGCGTTTGCAGCGCGGTACCCCGGAGTAGTTTGGAACAAGGTGATGCTTAAAGGATGCCTGAACTGCAGAAAGGGGGGGCAGCTCAGTAGCTCCCCTTTTAAAATCAGTTTGCATTTTGGTGAAATCCTGACTCTCGCGGGATTGCAACGTCCTGCTGGGGCAAAGAGGGCCAAGCCCTTCCCCACAGCCTCTCCCAAAGCTGCGGGCCGAGTCCAGAGGGGGGGAGCAGCGTACGGTGGCTGCTTGCTCCGTCGGTGGGATGGGATTTGTTTCTGGTCACATGCTGGCTTGTGGGCTGCACAGGATCAGATGCTAAAATGTCAGCTTCCAAGATAAAATTTTGTTTTCTGCGTCCCTGCGGGCGTGTGGTTTTGCGTGTTTACCGTACAAAGCAGGAAGACTGCGTGCGTGAAGGGCCAGCGAACAAAAAAAAAAAACAACAACAAAAGCCAGGCTGAGGGACCAGTCCCATGGCCACGATTCAGGCTTTCAGGTGGGACTGGCACCTGGCTTTATCCCTGCGCCTTGTACTTCTGCGCCCTTGGGATTTACAGGACACAAAGCCCCGGGTGGATGGGAGCAACACAGTGCCCAGCTCAGCGGCCCCAGCCTACGCCCACGCTGCGCCCCACTCACAAGCCCCCGTCCCGGCGCCGAAGGCACCCCCCGCGCTGGCACGGGCCCCGCTGCGCCGTGGGGCTGGGGGGGGGGGGCGTGGGGCAGCGCTGGGTGCACGCACGTTTTGCTTTATCTCTCTCCTCGTTTCCATCGGGGAGATGGTATCAACGGCAAGGGAGCAGCCGGTCCCTGCCCGCGCTCTGCCGAGCAGATACCATCTCTGCTCGGTGATGCTGCTCTGACGCCGCAGATTTATCGTGAGGCCAGCTGGGAGAAGGCTGCACGTCCGCAAGGAAAAGCCTCGCCGGGCGAGGAGCACGTGCGAACCCTCGGCCGCGCCACCCCCCAGCTGCAGCCCTGCCGCCCGCGCCTGGCTACGCCGGAGGGATTTGCTTTTAAAACCAAGGTTTTTGTCTTATGATGAGCGTGGGTCTCCTTTGAATAGGCGTGAGCAACGCAACTGTGAGTTTTCATGGTCGTCTGTAAAGTTTGACGGTGTTTGTAGGGTCTGGTGCTGACCTCCCCCAGCCGGTGAATCCCCAGCACCCAGGAATTGCCTGCCCTGCCAGAGCCCTGCGCCCGCTCCTGGAAAAGCTGCTGGAGATGGGCTGGGGCACATAGAATCACAGAATGGTATGGGTGGGAAAGGACCCCCAGAGGTCACCCAGCCCAACCCCCCTGCAGGAGCAGGGACACCTTGAACCACATCAGGTTGCTCACAGCCCCGGCCAACCTGGCCTGGAATGGTCCCAGGGATGGGGCCTCCACCCCCTCTCTGGGCAACCCCTGCCAGGGTTTCACCACCCTCACTGGAAAGAATTTCTGCCTTAGATCCAATCTAAACCTACCCTGGTTTAGTTTAAAGCCATCCCCCCTTGTCCTGTCCCAGCTGGCCCTACTAAAAAGCTTGTCCCCCCCTTTCCTCTGGGCCCCCTTGAAGCCCTGACGGCCGCACTCAGCTCTGCCCGCAGCCTCCTCTGCTCCAGGCTGAACACCCCCAACTCTCCCAGCCTGGCCTCAGAGCAGAGGGGCTCCAGCCCTCGGAGCATTTTAGTAGCCCTCCCCTGGCCCCACTCCAACAGGTCCATGTCCTCCTTGTGCCGAGGGCTCCCGAGCTGGACGCAGGGCTCCAGGGGAGGTCTCCCCAGAGCAGAGCAGAGGGGCACAATCCCCTCCCTCGACGCTGGCCACGCTGCGGGGGATGCAGCCCAGGGTAGGGTTGGCTTCTGGGCTGCCAGCACCCATGGCCGGCTCCCCCTTCCCCCGTGACCATGGGCAGAGGGTGCTGAGCTGCGGAGGGCAGGGCTCCAGCTTTCTCCTCTGAGCAGAGGCTGTAAAATTATTTCTAGTGAGCGGAGCGAGTCCCCGCGCCTGGGAATTCCTTGGGTTTTACCCACGTGTTGCAGAACTAGGAAGAGGCAGAACTTGCCTCAAAATGTGATGGGCTACCGAAGCGTCTCCAGTAGCCAGAGAGGCTCGGGCGCGTGGATGTGTCCCAGCAGGGCAGCTCCTGGCCGTCCCTGCCAGGGCTTCTCTCCCGCCGCAGGGACCGTCGGCTTCGCCGGCACCAACGCCGAGCTGCTCGCCACCGTTGCCTCCGCATTCCGGGGCTCAGCCCAGAGCCCGAGCCCGTAGCTCATCTGCAGGTGCGGCGAAACAGAAACAAAGGCACACGTAAGGGTTCTGCCTCGCCTCTGCAAGTCCAGAAACTGAAGCTGAGTTTGCCTTATTGCACGGATGCAATCCCCCAGGATATAGGGAATGGTTATTAAAAAGCCCGGGGAGCAGTGTCTAACCTTGAGTAAGTGTTTTCTTGTTGTCATCCAAAGATCTAAAGAAAATCCTGAAGAGAATACATGGTGAAGACATATATTATAGTTGGAGCTTTTTATCTCACACATGTGACTTTGCCTATCATGAACTGTACGTTTTTATTCTCACTAGTGGGACAAAACTATATCCCACCGCAGCATATATCAAGAGGAAGAACATTGTACCTTCTTTGCATTAATATAAATAGCTGTTTAGGACCGATTCCTTGGCCAGATACTACCATCTTACCTGTCCTTTATCTAAGATATTTGGCATGTAGCTCAAGTTTGGTTTATTTAGAGTCAGGATGCAGCAGCTTTTACATATTAAAGGTGCATTTTAAAAGAGCATTTTCTATTCTAATTTAGGGGGAATGGAGCTCTTTAGGGCATTCAGGGAACGATGTCCATCTGATTTACATTTCCCTTGTTGGAGCAGAGCTGCGTACGCATATTAGAATGTAAATAATAGTGATGGATACATGTATCTTTAAAAGATCCATTTTCTCTTTTGACTAAGGCATCCAGGAGAGGAGGGAGAATGTAGATCACTTTTGCAGGTGGAAAATCAATCTTCTAAGACAATGTAGGCGACACGGGAGCCGGCCCCTCCTTTCCGAGGAGCTTGGTGCCAGGGTAAGAGGTGCAAAGTCCCAAAGAAGTCGTGTCTGGCATCCAAGAGGGTGGTGATTTGCTGCTAATTTCTGCCACTGCCGCTCTCCCAGGTGCTCACCCGCCGGCGTTAGGGGTGCCCAGCACGGATGTCCCAGCCCCAGCAGCATCCTCGAGTCTGGGGGTGAAGGGTGGACCCCGCTAGAGGGTCCCACTCCCGGTTGCCTGCGCTGGAAAGTGAATTTGGTGAATAGCCAGTAAATTAAAAACTGTAATTGGGGTCAGGCTAAATAGCATTTTGTTGTTGTTGTTCTCATGCCATGAAGTTTTGATTTTCAGCCATATGAAGTGTGAGGAGTGCAAATTTTAAACTCGGGTGTCAGAGGAAGGAGATGAAGCTCGCTCTTGGCTTTGCAGGTTTGGGGAAACTGATGTTGAGGTGGGTTAAAGGATTTACAAAGTAAACAAGTGGCAAGGCTGGGACTGAAGCTCTGTTTTTCAGGTCCCCACTTCAGGGTCTTAATTGCCCAGGTATCTCCTAGTTCCCATGAGCTCTGGAGGGGGGACTTGGCAAGTAGAGGTTTGGGATTACAAACCAGGGCCGGGCTGCATCTCCAGGGCCATGCGCCATTTTATACAATTTTAAATACAAATATTTATATATTTTATATATTTTGTGGCCTGAGGAATTTCCCAGGCTTCTTCCAGCCCCCACCATGGGAGCACCAGGATTCAGAGCCATCCCCAGACCATCGCATCCCTATGACCGTGATACAAATGAGATTACCCCAAGTCCAAACTGAGCACGTGAGCCCAGCTCTGCCCAGGCTCCTGGTTTTCCTGTGTGCTCAGTAGCAGGTCGCTTCAGGGACGGGAACGTTGGGAGGATTTCTCCCTCACGTTGGCATTTCGGAGCTGGCAACGAGAGCCTTGTAGCAAAGCAACTGCTGGCTTGCTCTTCTTGTAGGGCATGTGCGTGTTGTGCAAAAAGGTTTTGGTAACACTTGCCGACCCAAAGCGGGGAGCACAAGTTTGCTTTTCAAGTTTGATGCTTGCAAAACTCTCGGGGGAACGTGGGTACCCAGGGAATCCTGGACGAGTTTGGGGGCAATTTCAGAAATAGGAGGTGGCAGGCAATCAGGGACTGCGCAAAGCTTGGTAGCGCTCCTGCTCCCGTGTTGGGTTAACCCAGAACCTCCTGCAATAAAACCTCCCCTGGCAGAGGTGATTTGTGGCAATGTCCTGAGCCTCCAGTGAACTTTCTCATTTGTCTTTGGCTCTGGCTAAATTCCCTCTAACTTCAGAGGTACCAAAAGGGAAAAAAAAAAAAGAAAAAAAAAATGGAAGTCCCTTGATCATCACAAGGGGAAATTAAACTTCTGGGCTCAGCCCTAATTTCCCTCAGCCTTCCAGTTTGTCCGGTGGCGGGAGCAAAGCTCATTTCCTCCAGGATCCCCTTGTTGGCCGGTCGCTCCAAACTGGGGAAGCAGGGGAGGGGACTGGATGTGTGAGTAATCACCCACAGGAAGGAGGGGTAAGGAGATGAGCAAAGATACTGGTCTTGTTTCCGAGGAGCGTGACAGTGAGTGATCAGGGGCTGGGGGAAATTGGGGTTGTTTACAGCCCCAAATAAACAAACTCAGCTCTGGAGGGGAAGACAGGAGGAGAGCCCAGAGGTTCTTTCATCTTCTTCAGTCCTGAAAGCACGACCAACCTCCACGTGAGCATTCCCAGCAGCCTCGCGCGGGTGGGGAGGACGGATGGAGGTCTCACTGATGCTGGTTCTTTGAAAGAATTTGTCATGGGAACATGTTCTCAGTCCAGAAAGGGCTCCTCCGATCTCCCCCTCTCCCTCTCTCTTTTCTCACGCTTGCTTCCAGCGGCTGGTGACAATTTTTTTGCTCCTGTATTCTGATACAGCCCCTGGGGGTACTTTCCCCATGCGTGTGTGTAGCGCTAGCGTGTCCTGCAGGTCTTTGCCTCAGCTCCAGCCACACCATGTGGGCTGATGCTCATTTAGCAGCAAACCATCCGCCCTCTGGTGGGACCAGCATCAGTAGGGGGCTATGTGGACCTCGGGCCGACCTGGTAGGACCATTCTTGCGTTCTTCTGTTTCCCTAAGGAAACGTATTCTTCGGGTCTTTATTGGCCTCCCTCCATCACCCTTTGCTTTTTGAGTAACCTCCGCCATCACGGTGATTTCACGGGCGTTTGTCCACGCGTGCGTTCATTCCCGACCTGCTCTCTTGGCGTCAGCAGACCCAAACGTAGGTGTCTGTGCGATATTTCACTCTAACTTGACATCTTACCCTGACATGAGTGAACTTCCAAGCAAAGGCAGGGTCTGCAGTGCAGGAAAGCTGGTGTCCCTGCTCCCTGCAGGGGGGTTGGACTGGGTGACCTCTAGGGGTCCCTTCCAACCCAAACCATTCTGTGATTCTATGATGGTTCTGTGATTCTATGATTTTATGAAAGGTGGAAGCACATGGAAATACAGCTCTTCTCATCTTGCAATGGTCACAACTCATGGTTCCTCTTTACTGGCATTCATACTTGGTGCACAGGGCTTACCAGTATTTCACCAGAGACATCAGCACATGGAAAACCAAGCCCTTGTAAATGGTGCTGAAACAATCGGTGATGGTTTTCATCCCTCTACCTCTCTTAGTACTCGTGGTAAAAATATGTTTGAAAGGTCTTGTACCTCTTCGGAGTCCTACGAGCGAGAGGGGAGGGGGAAGGAGTGATGTGACCCATGTCCAAGAGGAAGGAATGGGGTCCGTCAGCCTTCGGGTCCATCAGCCTTTGGGTGCGAGGGAGCTAAAGGACGGGGAGCGCTGCAAAGCTCTGGGTGTAGATCCTGTTGTACCAGGAAGTGAAGCCCAGAGACGGAGATGAAAAAGGGTGTGGGAGATGTGGGCTCAAATCTGGTCCCCGTTAATTGTCTGAGCGTTAATACGTGTCGGCTGTAGTTGCGTGCTGCTACGTGAAAAAACTTGACGTTGCCAAATTAACCTCTCCAGGTCTGATTTTGGCACCCTTCAGAGCGCACTGTAAGGTGTACTTAATTAACGGGGTATTGAGCGAATGAGTGAATGCTGGAGCCAAGATGGCCTTTCAGCTCAGTTTTAATATAATTATTTTGATTATACATTTATCTTGATAGCGCCCCGGTGAATACTTCAAACACAAACAGGCAGCTCTTCGACGTGG
The DNA here is from genome assembly GCA_034008185.1 of Gorsachius magnificus. Lineage (NCBI taxonomy): Eukaryota > Metazoa > Chordata > Aves > Pelecaniformes > Ardeidae > Gorsachius > Gorsachius magnificus. The sequence continues at coordinate 12,390,554 of CM067096.1, forward strand.
CTTCTGAAATCCGGACTGAACAGCCTTGCTGTTCTGCAGATAACTCCTCCAAACACGACTACGGTGGCCAAGAGCCGTGGGAAGGAGGGGACGGGTTTGCAGAGCACAGGGCTGGCTGCCTCCCCGGCCGTTTTCCTCCTCTCCAGCCTGTGCGTGCGGAGAAGCGGCTTTGGGTTTGGGCAATGATAAGGTTAAGGAATCCCAAACTGCCAGAAGGGAAGGGAAAATGCTCCTCCCCACTGAGCAAGGCCATTGCCGGAGCCGGGTGGAATGAGCTTGGCTGAAGCGGGAGCAGCCCAGCCCTGGCCCGGGACAGCCGGGCGGGTGACCCTAAGGCGAGGGGACGTTGCTCGGGGGCCGCCTGACAACACGAATGAAGCAGATCAACGTCAGGAGTGAAGGCAGCGGCTTCCCTCTGCTCCGATCGCAGTCATATACCAGCTCTGAATCATGAGGCTTGCAACCAGCAGGCATAAATTTATACTATACAGATGAGAACTGTGCCTCGGAGACAGAACATCTATCTCCTTTGCACTTATCTGCCACCGTGACACAAACAATCAGAGATGATTCTCTGGCACAACAAACAGCAAAGTGTCTTCTTTGTCTTTGCCTCAAAGGAAAACACCATAACACATCTTTTTGGCCCGTGCTTTTATCACTTACTTTTGTTCAATAATCTCCCTGCCCAATATACAGGATTTGGCCGCGCGCGTGTGCGTGCGTGTAATAGGAAATCTGCCCTGCGTACGGCGTCTGAGCAAAGGCGCGGGGAGGAAATAAATGTACTGTCACCGGGGCTTATGGGGTTTGCAGCAGCCTGTGGCTTAACCCCAAATCTCTGCGTTGATGCTGGATTTTCTTTACTGCCAACGGAGCCTTGGCTTTCCGGGGACGTGGAAGAAGGAGCCTTAAATGCTGCGGAGGAGCCTTTCTCAGCCCGCGCACTGGGGACTGGGCTGGGGGGGTGTGGGGGGGTGGTTACCAATGGATGTGAACAGTCTAATTCCTAATATACGGCGCAGTCATTACACCACAGCAGAGGGGATCAAAAAAGCACCGCAGCTGCATCTTCCCCAACTCTTCAGGTCAGGGCGTTAATTCTGGAACCTAATGACAGACAGCAGCGCTGTTCATCGGGGACCGCTGGCCGCTTGAATGCTGTGCTGGGATCTGAGGGAAGGATGTTTGCTTGCTGTTCTGCTGCTTTAGGGGGAGAAGGGGGAGGCAGAAATTGCGTAAAATATCTGCGGTCTCTCTTTATTCTGCTCAGAAATGTTTCGTAAGGCTTAAACAACGGAGGGGTTTGGCCGTTACAGTGTTGTTCTGTGCGGGAGGGCAGACCTGTCCCTCTGCTGAGGGGTGGATGGAGAAACACTCGTCTTATTCGGAAGGTCACGGCCGATAATCGGAGCGGCTCCCAGGCCCGGGTCGGTGTGGAGCCCCCCCCCAGCTCCGCGTCCCGCGCTGCCCGGGGATGTGACTTGCTTCAGCAACGCAGCCGTGTAGGCGCAGCCCCTGGGATCGCCACAGTTAGGAAGAAAAATTGCCTTTCCATTTGACATTATGCTGGTTTGAATAGGGAAAAGAGCTTGGCCGGCCTCAGCGCGGGGGGCTGCGCTGCTTCGCTACGAGGGTGACGCCGCAGTGAAAAGCGTTGCCAGCTCCCGCCTGTCGACGAGGCTTTGGGATCTGCGGGGTGGCATAAAGGTACGTTCCTGAGCCGGGTAGATGGAGGCAATCGGGAATGATTCAACCCGTACGCTTAACCGCCCTGGGCTGGGCTGGCCCAGCCTCCTCGCCGCGTCGTGGGAGCCCGTCCCTCCCTGCCTGCCTCCTGCTCGGACGTGATTTTTTTTTCAGGCATTAAGCAACGTACCTGCCGTTCCCTATTTCAAAAGGAAAAATGGAATCCAATTGCGCCTCGGATGCAGCCGGTCCCTCACACAATATTTCCTCCACCTCCTCTCCCGATAAGCCACCTTTTAAGATGATGTATTGTACCACTTACCTTTTATAGCGTTCCACCTCGCGAGGGATGCGGAGATCCACTCTATATTTAGCCACAAGTAAACTGATCCATTTCAAACATAAAGTTGGATGTACGGGGCGGAGTAAACTGGGGGCCAAGGTAGTTATGGGAAGATTCCCCCCCCCCCCAAAGTGTTGGAATGAAGCATTTTGGAAGGGAAAATAAGGGGAAGAAACAGCCAGGAGGGTGGGGGGGGTGGGGTGGCTTGCTCTTTTTTTTTTCTCCAAAGGCAATAAGGGAAAAATGGTTCTGGTGTTTGCTGCATCCTTTTTAGATTGAATTCCAATTTGTTATTAGCATTTTATATTTTCCCTTCAGCTGATTATGTGTGCAGATTAAAAATGCCTTATCTTTCCAAGGCCCCGGCCCGCTCTCCATCGGCTAATCCGGAGGGACGCTATCATTTACACGGTGTGATGATAATACGGAAATCTCATTCACTTGGGGGTTTATATTGTGTGTTTATTTATTTTTTTAGGCGCCGGGTTTAGCACTGCTCATCATCTCCAGGGCTGTAATCTGCATTCCGCCGTGTGGCTTGGAGGGATTCTCTGTCCTCCCACCCAACCCCAACGTTGTCCCAGGCGTCTCTTCCAGCCGAGGTTTGAGAGCCCAGATGCAAATCGCTCCCCTGCATCCCTTATCGACCCGAATCTTTGTTGATTTACTGTGATTTTTAACCCTCGGGAAGCCTGTTGGGCAGAATAAGAGGGAAACCAGGGGTTTTCACTACTCGCCCTGCGAACCGCAGACCCAGCTCAGCCCTTGCACCCTGGGGGGCTGCCCGGTGAGTGATAACCCACACCCCAAATTCCAGGCTAAAGCACATAAATGAAGTATCATTTCCTGACTTCTCCGAATCAATACCTACTTGATGGTGACTTAAAAACACCAGACAGCTTCCCTAGACCGAAGCCCTTGGATAAATGAAGTTGTCATTGACTTCTGGTGTATCTGGTCTGTGTGAGATCCTAATTAGGACAGGATCATCGTAACGGGGGGAGATAATAGACCTATTGGATCAAGTCTGTCTGCCTGCAATTGCAGCGTTATTATCCCCCTGATATAAGCTGTACCCAGTGTTAAATAGTAAATTGCTCAAATCTTAGGTGGGTGCGGCTTGTGATTAAAAAATGCACAAAACTAGTAAAAGTATTGCCTGGGAATTTATCAGGAGGGCATTTGGTTTCCTTTCGGGCATTTGTTTTTCCTACTCTTGAAAAGCAAAGGCTTTCTGCTGAAAAATCCAAGTCACTGAGCAAATTTGTAAGCATTTTTCCACTGCGGAATGGCACTAATTATAATGAATATAGAATCATAGAATCGTCTAGGTTGGAAAACACCTTTAAGATTATCAAGTCCAACCGTTAACCTAACCCTGCCATCCCACCACTAAACCATGTCCCTAAGCACCTCACATATAGCAATAGATATATTTTTTGAGGTCCTCAAACCTCGGAAACCAGCAAAAATAATTCTGTGAATGCTCTGTGCTGAGCTGCCTTGCAGCATGCAGAGCCCATGCAAGGAGCTTGGCCTCCCTGGGTGACTTTGCGTGACTCCCTGAGCAATCCTGACGCCCCGGCAAACTCCCCTCGGTGTTAGCAGGGCCAGCCTGGCCCCGACTGCGGTTACGCAGGACTGGCAGGCTCTTCCCAGCACTGCCACCAGCAAACCTCGCAGCCAGGCTGCGTGAAACTCGGAAGTCAGGGGAGATGTGGGAATAATCCTCGGGACAGGCTCGGTCCAAGTTTTGGGAGACCTGAGCAGCTCCGAGCTCAGCCCAATGCTCTGTGTTATTCCTCAAAGCGGCGTGCTTTGTCCCTGCCTCCAAACCAGGCTGCCGCCCGGGGTTGCCCGTGCCCTTGGGATGCTTTGGGGACCTCCCGGAGCTGTGGGTACCTGGTGGCTGGGCTGGCCGGCAGCTCCGGGGCTCGGCAGCCAGGGGGGCTGCTCAGTGCTGCCCGTAGATGTTATTTGCAAAATCCAGGCTTGGTTCGAAACCCGCCGACTCCTTCCGCACCCCTGCCCGAAGCGGGAGTGGTCGGGAGGCTGGGTGCGTGGCGCCCCTCGCTTCTCTCCATTTTCACCCCTCCTGTTTCCCTGAACTGCCCTTTCGAATTCGGAGCTTTAGGAAGATGAAAGCGTTGGGAAAGCGGTGGCAGCAGAAAGCTGTTTATTTGCTCTGCGGGTGCACAAGGCCCTGGACACATGGAAAAGACTCTTTGATTAACGTCGGCTTCCTCTTGGCACTGTTTGACGGAACAAGGCTGAGACACTCCATTTCAGTGAGCCCGTGTCGCGCAATGTGTATTAGAGAGTCCTCAATTTCACACGTGCTTACTCCTGAGTGAGCTTCGCATAAAAGGATTAAGGAGAGAGGAAGTGCAGAGGAAATGGGATGTTAGACACCTTGTTAAACGGGCTGTCAGGGTTTCTGGAGCGTTCATTCTAACTCTATTCCACTCTGCATAGAGGGCAGGCCATTACCCGGGGATCACAGGGGCCTCTTCTGTGCTGCGAGTCAGGAATTACTTTTAAAAAGAAGAAAGCAAAAGCAGAGATGAAAATAGTAACGTGTGATCGTCGTCGTCGTTGTTGTTGTTTTCTTCTGGTTGATGTTTCTGCCGGGGGGAATCTGAGACGCGATTAGCAGGAGCCACGGGTAGCGAACCTTTAGCTGCCCTTCCCCAATTAAGTTCATTAACTGGAAGATTGGCTGGGAACAAAGTGGGAGAGGAAGACCTGGGGGAAGGCTCCGTGGGCAAGTTAGGAGGGGAGATGGCCGGGCACTGACCCAGGGAGAGCGGAGGGCACCAAGGCATCTCCTGTCCTGGGCTGTCCCCAGGCCGGCCGGGAGGCGGAGACGGCGACTGCCCTCTGCCCCAGCATCTTCGCTCAAAGAGGTGCTCAGAAAGCTCCTGAATCAAAGGTGCCCAGAGGAGGTTTGTCGGGGAGGGAAGGTGTGATCGTGGATGGGGTTTCCATGCCGGCTCCAATCCAGGTGCCTCCTGCAGGGGTGCTGGGGTGGCCTCTGGCAGGTTCGGCAGCGCACCTCTCTGTTTGCCAGATCTGGCACCAAGCTACGCAGCTAAGACAAGCGCGTCGTCCCTGCTGCTTGTCTTGGCCGCGCAGTTTGGGGCCAGACCCATGGGTTTCCCACAGATAAAATGAGTTCCCCATGCCAGGATCCTTCTCCACGGTCCCAGCCCACCTGCCCACACGTGCCGCAGGCGATCGCAGGGCGGATATCCAGGGGAGTGGGTGCTGGTATTCAAGTCAAGTTTGTAAGTAACGTGGTCTCCCATCAGGTCGTTTCCTGTAAGTCAGATCCGTTTTTAAGAGCGGTGATGAAACAGGGCTTCAGAATCCACTCTATGAGCATCCAAATTAAAAGCTAAATAGGATGTAGCTTTCGGTTTGGCTGTATCTTCATATGTCAACACTCATTATCCTCATATGTCACCGCTCCGCAGCCTTCCTCCCCGAGCCTCGCGGGCCGCGGCTCTCCGCTCCGCTGTCTGCAGAGATGGCGTCCTCCCGTACGCGTCCAAGCCGAGTCACGATCGCTGCTGCCCCCGGGGCTGGGGACGCAGCCGTGTCTGCTCACCCACCAGTGCGGGCACGCGTGCTCCTTCGGGGACCAGCTTTCCCCACTTCTGCCCTAAAGCAGCGCACCCCAAGCTCTGCATGGCTTAGCGAGGAGGGATGGGCCAGTGGCCAAGCGAAGGGAGACTTTGGGGTCTTTCCCTGATCTAGTTAACGGTGTCCCTGCTCACTGCAGGGGGGTTGGACTAGATGACCTCTAGGGGTCCCTTCCAACCCAAAACATTCTATGATTCTATGATTCCCCCGCCTCTGACCGTGGGGAACTGTTTTACCTTTCCCGTTGTTGGTCCTGGCAGCCCTGCAGAGGTGTATTTGCATGGAGGGCTGCGAGCTCCGGCATAAGAAGTCCCGTGTTTGGGATAAAATATAACCTTGGGTTGCATTGGGCAGAAATTACTGCTGGAGCATCAGTAGGAGCAGTGCTGGTGCTGGGAGACACCAGTGCCGGTGGGCAGGAGAGGCCCACCTCTGTCACCTGTTTTTGTTCCGTCTGTTTGGGCTTGGGTTTTGAGGCAGAAAACTCCAGTTTTTACAGTTGTGAATCATTTGCCAGCGTAGCCCAAGGGGCAGTAGCATCGCAGCAGCCTTTGCACGGCCGTGGGGGGTGAGCAGCAAGCCGGCTTTCGCTGATGCTGCCCAGTGGGCATGAGTTCCTGCTTCTCCATCCCACCACTTCCCACAGAATCACAGAATGGCAGGGGTTGGAAGGGCCCTCGGGAGCTCCCCCAGTGCCACCCCCCTGCCCAAGCAGGCTCACCCAGAGCAGGGGGCACAGGACAGCGGCCAGGCGGGGGTTGAAGATTTCCAGAGAAGGAGACTCCACAGCCCCCCTGGGCAGCCTGGGCCAGGGCTCGGGCACCCTCCAAGTCAACAAGTTCTTCCTCCCGCTCAGCTGGAACCTCTTCTGCTTCAGGTTGTGCCCATGGCCCCTTGTCCTGGCGCTGGGCACCACTGGGAAGAGTCTGGCTCCGTCCTCGTGACCCCCACCCTTGAGATATTTGTAGGTGGTGATGAGATCCCCTCTCAGCCTCCTCTTCTCCAGGCTGAACAAGCCCAGCTCCCTCAGCCTTTCCTCGTAGGGGAGATGCTCCAGTCCCCCCATCATCCTTGTTGCTCTTCCCCACCGCACCATCCTCCTTTTCCCGTATCTACAGGTCTCTGTGCCTCCAGGCAAGGGTTTATTTGGGAAGAGGAAGGGGAACAGCAACGGGGGATTTGGGGCAGCAGGCAGGAGCTCTGACTTTGGCTGTGCTGTGAGCGGCTTTGGAGAGAGTCAGGGACTGCACCCGTTCCGTGCAGATTCAGGATTAGGATATATTGATCGTGGGTGATGTCGTGTACAGCGTGGCAATGCAGTAGAAAGGGTAAAAAGCCCTCAGCCCTCCCTCAAACTGCCCTGCCAGCAGGGAGAGGGGGGCAGCTCGGGCATGGGACACCCCCAGGGCAGTGCTCGGGGGCTCCTCCAGCATCCCAGGGCTGCTACAAGGCCAGGTTGGCCGGGGCTGTGAGCAACCTGATGTGGTTCAAGGTGTCCCTGCTCCTGCAGGGGGGTTGGACTGGGTGGTCTCTAGGGGTCCCTTCCCACCCAAACCATTCTATAAATCTATGATTCCCACTGCCGCTGCCCACGTGCCATGCTCCCCGACCGAGAAATGTGTCAGCCCCCAGGCTGGGTAGGAGGATGGAGAGGCCGGGTAAAATTATCCTTGCTGACTTAAAACTGGGAGTGGGGAAGCAGCAAGTTTGGCCATAAATAATCCCACACCTGGCCTTTTAATTCAGTTATCTCCTGGTCGGGCAAGTTGGATCTGCTGTGTGCTGTGGTGGTGCCAAGTTAATTACTTGAAAATGAGCGCCTGGGGTTGGACCAAGGATTTCTCATCAGCATTCAGCACCAGTGCCATGGCGCGAGGGAGAGCCGGGCGCATGCGCGCAGCAGCGGCTCACGGGCAGGCGGATAAAAGGGAAGGCGAGCGGGGCACCGGTGCCTTTGCTTTTCTTTTGAACGGGCTGGAGCCTGGTTGACTTGAAAAAGCACGGAATGTGGTGGATGTTGTGCGCAGGCTGCGTGGGGGACTGGCGTTAACGGGGTGGGGGGGGAAGGCTCATCCCCATCTCCAGGCGCGGAGCTGAGGGGGTTCGGGGTCAGCCCGGCCAGACGCTGAGGTTGAGGGGTGCCAGGGCTGTGGGTGGCAGCCGCCCGAAAAGCAGGAAAGGGGAGCAGGTCCAAACGGCACAGCTGAGATGCTGCATCTGCTCTCCATTCCCCCCTTTCAGCAGCAGCTGGGTCTTGAAATTCCATTTCTGGTGCCTTTCAGAGGGAAGTTTTGCTGCGGGTTTGGGATTTGTTAACCCCGCGCAGCTTTGCAGAGTGGCTGCGATGCCTCTTCGGCCACTGGCCACAACCAGCCCTGCCCTGGTTCACCCAATGCCCTCGGGAGCATCCGTGCGCCTCCAGCCCCAAGCCAAGAGTGGGGCTGGCAGCCCGGCGAGGTGGGCGAGCTGCGAAACCCACAGCCTCTCCCTCCCCCCCTTCCCATCCCACCAGCGCTCGCCAGCTGAATACAAATGTGGATATTACAGGGGAGAGAGGGAGGCGAGAAGGTGCAGCTCCAATACTAAATAGCTGGGCCCTTTAAGCTGTTTGGCCAGACCTTATCGTTAAAAAGGAGGGGAAAAAAATCGTCTCTATAGGATTCTTTGAGTCATTGCTTCTTATGTGTAAACAGAGGGCGGCAGCTTACATAGCAAACTCAGCCTGGAATAGCTTGAGGTGATTAACAGTTGTTTGATTCCTCGAAGATTTCCACATGCTTATGCCAATCCAACTGGGAAAGGCAGAATAAATATTTTGAAATATGCCCCTTCTTTTGTAAATTAGGCATGATGAGTGCTGCTTAACCGGTTAGCTCCGAGTTACAGAATTGGTTTTGTTCAGCAAACAGTAGCAGAAGGGCAGCGCTTGCTGCCGCCGCCTCCCCGCTGGGAGCCGACTGCGGCCGAGATGGGGCCGGCGGGGCGGGGGGGGGGGGCCTGGGCAGCCCCTGCACCCAGCGCTGGGTGCTGTCTGCCCACCATGGTGATACCCTGCGGTTTGGACCCCGATTTACAGGAGGGGAAGCATCGGCTGAAGCGATGAAGTGATGCGGCAGCATCCTGCTTCCCACCGTAATTCCCCTCATTTCCTCTCCCGTAGATGATTTGGGAGCCTGCCTTGCTAGACGGCGTTAATGTACACATTGCAATGCACTTTGCCTCCGCCAGATAAACGCGGGCGGGTGAGCCAGAGCCAGCTTAACTCCTTGTGCGAAACCGGGGTGACGGGAGGCTGCTGGATCCCGCACACGGCCGCTCCGTCCCCGCAGCCGTGACTCGGTGGCGAGGAAGGGCTTTGCTCTTGAAAGGGGGGGTCCTGGGCTGTTTGGAGTTACAGGTTCACCAGGACATAGGAACAGGGAAATTAGGATGGTGGCCTGTCCGATGGTGGGACGCGTGTCCAGGCTGCTCCCTGCGCCCCGGGGGCCGCGGCGTGCGGCCGCCTCTGCCTCCCTTCCCCGAGAGCATCCCCAGCTCGCTCCTATCCAGAGCAAAAATTTGCAATTGATGTTTATGGCAAAAGAAACCTTTTTTCTTTAAAATGAATTGTGGTATCCATAGCTGGTTTTCCCTGTGTTTATTCACAAGTGATAGGGTGGTAAAACGTAAAGGAATATGGAATCACTTGAACTGTGGAAGGTCTGCTTCACAGTTGCTGTGTTCATTCCCATTACGGGCAAGGAGAAGAATATCTCAGATTTAGTCCCAGTTTTATAACAACACTTCCCAACCCACCTGGGGACCACAAAAGTGCTTTACATGCATTAATGAAGCAAACAGTGCCACCTCCAACGGGACAGTTAGGTTTTATCTCCCCGTTGCGCGTGGTCAGACTGTGAATCGCCTCCCTCAATGTCATGGTTCGGATTTTATCCGGTGACCAGTGCACATCGATGCCTCAAATTTTAGGGACCCACCCCGATGTGCCTGAAAGGAACCCGTTGCTTTTATTCGCTTTGATTTTGCAAAAGCCAAGTGCTGAGTAGGCCCTGGGAGCCACGCTCTTTTCCTTTTCTACCTGGACAGGAGGTGCTGGCACGAAATGATGTGTCGGGTTTTTTTCCTTGCCTGGAGAGTCTCCAGCAAAGCCAGTGCTGGAAACCGGCTGCTCTATTCCCTGCTTTTATTGCAGGGGGGGAATCCTCATTTTCCCACAACCTTCCTTCACCCGACAACTGCCCGGCTCTCAGTTTCCCTACAATTGCACTTTCTTTGTAAAATCTACTTGCAAAAAAATCTCAGAACTTCTGGACCATGCGGTAGCAGAAATATTAAGGCTGAAGGGAAGTACTTTATTTGCCAGATAAATAGGCTTGGTGACACTTTGGATATGTAGAAGGTGGTGAATAATTTCTTCTGCTTGGGCTATATATCCTTAGAGGACTAGATGAATTTTTCATTCTGGAAGATGTGTTCGGGTCATTAATTGCAGTTTGCCACAGGTCTGTTCCACTTTTGTCTGGGTAAAGCCTATCTCCTTCAACATACAACTCATTTACCCTTTGTAATCTGTGTAACATTTGCATTGTAAATTGGTTAGCTTAACTTAATACACGAGTCACCTTAGTAAACCTTTGGAAAGGATATTACGTGCGCTGGGAAAGAAGACAGGGGCCTTTTCCTACGGCACCCGTCTGCGCCGGGCTGGGCGGCATCACCGGGGGCTCGGGATTCCCCCTGCCCACCGGCTGGGGTCTCCAGCAGGGTCTGAGCCCCCCGGCCCTGCAGCTCCCATCCAGGCAGGATCAGGGGCGTATGCAGCGGTTTCCAGCGAGATGGAAAGCTGCCACCATTTGCTCTGGGGCAGGGAAAAGGCTGTGGGTTTGCTTCTGGAAAAGCGAGTGGGGAGGACTTAACCGAGGGCTGGGGTCTGCGGGGTCCCAGGTGCCCTCCTCACCCCGGACAGAGCGAGCGAAACCCATGCGCTCAGGACCCAAGGGTCCTCTCCTTCGCGGAGATGCCGTGAATTCTGCTCCCAGGCGCCAGCAGCGCAGCGCCGGCTCCACTCGCAGCTCCCGCTGGAGTTGTGTTTGAGGGTCCGTGGCTGGAAATTGTCTTCTAAGCCCTGCAAAGTTAGTGCCTGCAGGCAGCACCACGGCTCTGGGCTCCGGGCCGTCTGTCGCGATGGCACCCTGCCCGGCCTGAAGTTTTGCTGGAGCTCTGCCCGAGGGCGCAGGTGCCAAGAGGCGATGGTTTGGAGAAGCGCAGGCTGCACGACCCGCTCTCCCAGCTCCCGGGGAAGGCGTCCCTCCTACCAGATTGCTCCCCAAGCATCGATCTACCAACGCTGGCAGGACCCCTTGCACTGCCCCATCCAACCACTTATAGTTCCAGCAACCTCCATTTGCACAGAAAAAAAAAAAAAAAAAAAAAAAAAACACTAAATAATTTAAGCTGCTTCGGTGCTGAGTGTTATTAATTCCTTGGAGTGAGCAACAGCTCTGGGGTTCCTACGAGCAGCGCAGAGAGGAGCAAGATGCAATACGTATAAATTGAGTGAACTCCAGAGATTGGAATAAGAGCTGTGAAAGATTGCTTCGCGCCCGAGAAGTGCGTTCAACCCATTTTCAGAGCTACCTGAGGGAGACAGGGTGAGACTGGCAGGCGACAGCACGCCAGAGCGGGGAGCAGCGTCACTAAAACCTGCTGTCCCAGTACTTCTGGCCTCCTTGGAGTCGGGAAATTTCTGAAAGTTTCTTTTTTGCAATGTTTTCTGCCCCACTTTTTAAACTGAAGCCGTTTGGAGGAATTTGGCCAGGCCCTTGAAATTGTGACCCAGCAAGGGGAGATGGCAGCAGCGTGTGGGGTGTTTGGCTGTCAGTCCGGGCAGCAGCAGGACCACAGCCCCCCCCCAGCCCGCTGGGCCCTCGTGGCCATGAACCCATCCCCAGGGAGCGATGGCCGGGTGCGGCAGGGCTCGGTGCCCCTGCACCCTCTGTTGCACATAACTGCGGTAGCCGGTGGCTACTGGGGAGGCCCCGCATATTTGCCCACATCAAAACGACCCATTTGTGTATTTTTATTAGAAAAATTGATGTGAGAATTAGCGCAGCCTCACACTCCGGTGGCAACCGGCACCTCTGCCTTCCGGGGAGGCTTTCCCGAGCACGGCAGTGTTTTTAATCTCCTCAATAGGAGAAGATAAAAGAATGGAGGAGCTGATCCGATAGACCCGGGGATAATGGTGTGCATTCTCTGCCTTCAGATAACAGCTTGGTGTGTAAAGAAAATAATCTATGCAGGAGAAGGCGTTGTGTGCCGAGCGCTGGAGGCAGATCAGGCGCAGTTCCCCTGAGCCTGCCAGTCCCGTGGGCTCGCCCCGGGCTGCTCCTGCCTTTCTCGCCGCTGCTTTTTGCTCGGCGAGGTCCCTCTTGTCGCTTCCCCCCCCCCAGCAAGGGCTCCTCTGTGTCAGCCTGGGTGGGGGGAGAGCCGGCAACGCGCAAACTCACTTTCGCTGGTGAACTCGCACAGTCCCAAATTTGCTGCTTGACCCTTGCTAAGGCTTGGTTTTGCCACGATGCTGTTGTCCCCTGCCCGAGGTGCTCCTGCTCCCGCGGGAAGCGACGGGCATCTCTGAAGCGGTGACTCCATCACCTGGAGCTGCAGGCGCTCCCCGCCTCTCCCATGGACAGCCCCGGGGAGGGAAGGCAGCCAGGACCCTAGGGTTTCGTGAACTCAAAGGACAGGTTTTCCATCTGCTGTGATCAGATTTGAAGCTGTGGTTGTGAAATGCCAGGTCCCACCATCCATTCCCCGTCCTCAGAGCCAGCCAGGCCTTGGGAGAGAGTGTTCCGTCCCTGCCCACCTCCTCTTCCCTCGCGTTTCGGTCACATTAAGTAGATTTAAGTGGTACTTTCACCCCGTAGCTGGTCACATCCGAGCTGCTTTGTTTACACCCTCCCCATCCCAGGGAAGCGAGGATGCCCCGGCGCCATGCTCACGCAGCAGCGGAGGAAGAGCCGTGGGCTGTCACGATGGCCCCTCTCTGCCCTCGCCCTCCCTTCCCCTCCCCTCCCGCACCACCCGAGCAGGCGGGGAGCACAAGGTGCCAGCCTGAACCCCGCTCCGCACGGCTCGGGCTGTACGTCGGTTTAAATGAGCCTTAGAGCTCCCACACCTAAAATCTTTGAAATATGTGGCAAAGAGGAAACGTAATGAGTATCAGGGAAAATCCTAGGAGAGCTGTAATCGTCTCAGTGTGTACAAATCACTGTTTAGGACGTCTCAGCCTGAAAGTCCTTTTTCACCTAGATCATTACCCGATGCGGAAGACCCAGCCACCGTGCACTCGCTGGTGCTGGAGATGCACCCGGTTCCTGCTTATAAAAAACATGGGGACAAGGGAGGATTTATAGCACCAAAAATCTCCTAAATAGCTTTTTTAAAGTTCCTTTTCTTAACACAAGCCATATGAGCATACAGAGATTGTGGATGGCAGGGCAGTTCCCTTTGTTGCTTTGAATCCCTTACTGCCGTGCAAACCCCCGGTGGAACAGGAGCCATGCCCCTGCATCCCAAATCTGAATTCAAGCCCAGTAAAGAAATTGCACTGTGAGTTCGAAATACTGATAGGAAACAACCGGGTGACCTGGTTTGGCAAACAAAAAAATTCATTTTTTGGGGAGCCTTTTTCCCCTCAGTAATGAAGTATTACCAAAATGCGTTGATCAGCCCCTTCACCCCGGCGTCCCGGAGCACTGCATAAATACAGAGCAGGCTTCCCGTGCCCCCTGCGGTAGCCACAGTCCTGCAAACCAAGGCGTAGGAATTGCAAAGGGCTCGTCCCCAGGCCAGGCGGCAAGCTGGGGCAAAGCTGGGGTCAGGCAGCTCCAGCTCTCCGCCAACCGCTTCAGGACCCGTGCCCCAGCCCGTACCAGTAAGAAAGCAAGACCACGTTCACGCGCTGCTTTTGTTATTGTTGTTGATGCCGGAGACGATAAAGCTTCCAGTGCCTGCCCTGGCCCCCTCCCTGTCTGCGCAGCACAATAGGGCCCCAATCCTGACCCTCGTCTTTGAGCTGCTGCCGTAAAATCTGTATTTACCGTGAAGGAGAACATCTTCAGCACCAGCCCATCCCGTTAGAGTTCTGTTGCATTGGTGAGCAAAGGACAGAAACTTTTTTGCCTGAACGTCTTTGGCTCAGAGGGTTATCGGTCGTTCCGAGCTGGGTCTCTGCCTCCCCCCCTTGCTGCCCGCCAGGCAAGGCGCGTCCGTGGGGTCTGTTACGGGATAGGGATGGGAACCGGTATCTGGAAGGTGGCGGGGAGAGAAGAATGTATGTTAAGTAGTACCTTTTGCTGAATAAATCAGAGAGGTTGCCAGCAGCCTGCCACAGTAAATATGCATGTTAAATCAAGTCAAATCTGCAGCAATAGTAAAGATTTAATAGTAGGGGTTTGTTTTCTGCCTACCATAAACACGGAGATGTGAACGCTTCATGGTGAGAACATCTGTGGACTGGGCAGGAGGTGTCAGAAGCTGGATCTAACATGCAAGGCTTCTCTTCTGTGGCCAATTAAACAAATTGCGGCAAAACAGCATTTTATTAGTATTTGCCCATAGCAGTCGCCTGCTGCAATAAATTTCCTTCAGGCACACTCGAGAAAGGGGAGGAAAAAATTGGCACGTTAACTAGTGAATGGTGGAGAGAGCACACGGCGGCGTAGCCTCTGGGGCTACTGAATACCAAAGTGCCTGTCTCCCAACCCAACTGCTCTGCTTTATCATAAACGCGGTGAGTTATGAGATGCTGTACGGGGCACCGCGCGCAAATAATAGTAATGAGGAGGAGGCAGGAGGGGAGGGTGCTTTCCCAAAGCGGTGGGACGCAGAGGAGGTGTGATAACAAAACTTCTCCCAGCGCCTCTCCTCTCCCCTTCTGTTTAATTGCAAGCGAAATTCTTTCAGGAGTCATCCTTGCCCCTGTACCCTGAGCCTGTCCTCTCCTCTTATTCCCACGTGCTTCTACTTTTAAGCATAAGTTTTGCCTCTTTTACATTTTTTTCCCTTTTATTGTTATTGCTTTTAAGGGAGAACTCGTGTTTATTTTTTTCCCCGCAAATGGGCGCTGCAACGTCAGCCCAGTCCAGCCCCAGCGTCGCTTTACCGGCATTCCCTGGGATTTCTCAGGTCTCAATATGCCAACACATTTCTTGGCTGAAGGCCTGGCACGGTTATAGACGGGGTGATACGTGTCAGTGTGGTACAGCCGAGACACCTTTTGTTTCTTAGATGTTTTGGATGATGGAGAGCTGAAAGATTCCTTTTTTTTTTTTCTTTCCTCCTTCTCCTTTTCTCTCTTCCCCTTCTCTTTCCTGGCCCCAAGCGTCACCATCCAGCTGATGGATACCCCATCCCCACTGATAACCAGCTCTTGTGCCTCACACACACCAGGACTTCACATCAAACCCCCCTCTCCGGAGAGGTCCTGGGACAACAGCAAGTACCAATAAATACCCCAAATCGCTGAGGCTACAGCAAACAGATGGTGTTCGTGCTACACAAATGCTCTCTGCCGGTGAAGTGCTACAAGAAATGACCTATTTGTTGCTTGGTTATCTCCATATTTTACGTTGGAAGCACCATTCGTATCTAAGTAGTGTCACCGTTGTCCTGGGAATTCCTCATTTCCCGGCACAGTTATCGACAGCTCCCCGTTCCCAGCAGCCTCCTGTTGCTGTTTGCTCTTCCTCTTCAAGCTTTTCAGCGTGATCAGGTAAAGAGATAAATAACTCCAACTGCACCCCTGATTGATAGCAAATTAATGTTCAGCAATTACCTCCTTTAAAACGCGCCGTTTAAGACTGCCTAAAACCGGGGGTTTTTCTCCTTTTTTTTTTCCCCTCAAGAAAAACAAAACTGAAGCAGCAGATTATTACTGGGCATTAATTATCTATCTTTAATGAAGTAGGTGACCAGATTGGCTGCTGATGGATTGCACCTATGAAATTGTATTGCTGTTGATGCATCGGGTACGTTTAGATGGCATCAGCCTTTTGACTTAAGCATGGATTTGATTTATACTTCATTAACATAATTCCTAACACTCTGCTTCTTTGAAAAAGAAAATTAGTGTCTAACCAGGAGCTAACAAGTTTAATGGCTTGCTTGAAGGAAAACATAACCGTTGACTGTGAATAAGCAACTAGAGGCATTAATATGTTGTTGTTGCTCTTGTTTTTACGAATCTCTATCTGTAAGGAAAGGTTCATAGAATCACAGAATCATGGAATGTTTTGGGTTGGAAGGGACCCCCACAGGCCACCGAGCCCAACCCCCCTGCAGGAGCCTTGGACACCTTGAACCACATCAGGTTGCTCACAGCCCCGGCCAACCTGGCCTGGAATGGTCCCAGGGATGGGGCCTCCACCCCCTCTCTGGGCAACCCCTGCCAGGGTTTCACCACCCTCACTGGAAAGAATTTCTGCCTTAGATCCAGTCTAAACCTCCCCTACTTCAGCTTAAAACCACCACCCCTTGTCCTGTCACAGCTGGCCCTACTAAAATGTCCCTACTATCATAGAATCATAGAATCCCTTTGGTTGGAAAAGCCCTTTAAGAGCATCGAGTCCAACCCTTAACGTAACCCTGCCATCCCACCACTAAACCCTGGCCCTAAGCACCTCATCTCCCCTTCTTTTAAATCCCCCCAGGGATGGGGACTCGACCACCTCCCTGGGCAGCCCCTTCCAGAGCCTGACAGCCCTTTCAGTGAAGAAGTTTTTCCTAATGTCCAACCTAAACCTGCCCTGGCGCAACTTCAAACCTCTCGTCCTATCGTCTGTTATCATGGAACGGTTTGGGTTGGAAGGGACCTTTAGAGGTCATCCAGTCCAACCCCCGACTCATCTCGTGCTGCTGTGGGTAGGTGGGTACGGGTGGAACCCTTTGCTAAAAGCTGTGGGTCTAACTGTGCATCAGGCGGGTGCGGGTGTTGGTGTCGGTGTTGGCCAGGCGGCTCAGGACGCTGCGGGGGCCGGGGAGAGGCGTGGGTGGCGATCAGGCTGACTCCAGCGCTCCCGAACGCCAGCATTCCCCGTCTCTTTTCGTATTAAACCTGCAGCACAGTGACCTCGTAGCAACAGCAACCGCTGCCAGGTTTTCCCTGGCACCTTAAGTTGCTGGATCTCAAACAGAAATCACTGCTTCTACTGTCCTTGTTCCGTTCAGGAGAGAGTGTGACAAAATGGTCCTCCCAGCGCTTCCCAGTAAGCCACTGGTGACGGCTGGGACTAGAGGCCACATCAGCGCTGTCAGGGTTAGGTTTGGGTAAGGCAGCAGGCACAGAAGCGATACAAAGCACGCAGAGATGGACGCGTTGGGCTTCCAGACACGATTCTCATTTATTTCCATTTTGCAAATACTGGGTTTACTGATGATTGCCTGCTAAAGTTTTCTATCAAAGAAGGCTTAGCTAAATAGCTGGCAAGCCTCTTCTCTCAAAAAAATGAATAGTCCTTTTTTGTTCTTTAAATTATACCGTGTTAGCAGATAAACAAGGCAAAAAAATCAAAGTCATCCAAGAGATCCAGGTGGGTGCATGAGGGAAATGAGCTCTGCTCGTGAAAATGTGCCCACGGAGGAAGGAGAAATTGAAATATCAGGGTGGAGCGGGATGGAGCTGCCAGGAGAGAGGGAAGGGGAGGGTGGCGGCATGGAAAGGAGAAAGCAGAAATGGATTCGGGGGGTGGTTAGCCCTTCCTACAAGCTGCGCTTTGCTCTTGTTCCGTCGCTCAGCGTCCTGGCAAGCCTGGGTCCATAGCTGCTCTGTAGCGCCTGCGATCGCTGGTCCCTGGCGAGTCATAGAATCATAGAATATTTTGGGTTGGAAGGGACCCCCAGAGGTCCCCCAGCCCAACCCCCCTGCAGGAGCAGGGACACCTTGAACCACATCAGGTTGCTCACAGCCCCGGCCAACCTGGCCTGGAATGGTCCCAGGGATGGGGCCTCCACCCCCTCTCTGGGCAACCCCTGCCAGGGTTTCACCACCCTCACTGGAAAGAATTTCTGCCTTAGATCCAGCCTAAACCCACCCTGCTTCAGTTTAAAGCCATCCCCCCTTGTCCTGTCCCAGCTGGCCCTACTAAAAAGCTTGTCCCCCCCTTTCCTCTGGGCCCCCTTGAAGCCCTGACCGGCCGCACTCAGCTCTGCCCGCAGCCTCCTCTGCTCCAGGCTGACACCCCCAACTCCCCCAGCCTGGCCTCAGAGCAGAGGGGCTCCAGCCCTCAGAGCATTTTAGTAGCCCTGGGCCACCGCTCCCTCGTGCTGTTGCATTGGTACCTGCAGACTCCAGCGTTCGGCATCTTCTGGTGCGGGTGTTGAGCCTCCGACCAGTCGGAGTTTTCTGGTAATGGTTTTAGACGCAGGGTCCAGCTTGACACAGTACTTGTCCCTGTCTCTTCCAGGCACTGCTAGAGTCCTCAAGAACTTTATGCTTTAAACTGCTTTTGGTTTACAGGTCATATTTTAGGGGGTTTAATTTCGTTCTGTACCTGCCTGATCCGGAGGGCATGCCACGGCAGGGGCTCTCGCTCCGAAGGCCCATTCCCCTCCCTGCCTGTGTCTAGTGGGTCCTCCTCCTGTTTGGCATCTTGACACCTTGGGCTTTGATTAATGAGGTGCTCTTCCCTGCACTATACGAATCCCCGTTAGATTCGGTGCTTATTAATTACAGCACAGCACCGTCAGCACATTTAGAATTGGGGTCCCTGCTTTTCTAAGCCTCTTCTTATTTTCACATCGCTTTTTTCCCCCTGGTTTCCTATCGCCCGTGTCCCCTCCTCCTCGGGGTCACTGATGGATGAGGTTTCAGCAGCGGTGGATGCCACGCTGGCTGAGCCGAAGGTCATGGCTCTGGAGAAAGCCGCTGTTCAGCAATTCCCCCGCCGCAGTGCCCGGCTCCCTCCGCAGCAGCCGCCTCTCACCGGAGCCGGCTCCCTCGCTTGCACCCAAGCCCAAGGTTTCCCCACTGCCACCTCCTGCATCCCCCTTTGATTCCGTAACAGGACTCCAACCTTTCATGGTTCAGGCTCAGTGTGTCCTCCAAGTTAAAAAAAAAAAAATCAGATACTTGCTGAACGCAGAGCCCTAGGTGTATTTTCAGGGAGCGGGTTATCTTTTACACCTCGTTGCTCTGCCGTCGTTGCTGCTCCTGTTACTCTCGCTGCTGTCGGTTGGGTTGGGTGCTCAGCCGTTGGCTTTGCCCCGCGTTCTGTAAGAGGGTGCGGATGTCCCGGCTGATGCGGGAGCTCTGCCGCCCTCAGCATCACCTCTGCACGGAGCTCGGGAATGGTCCCAGGTCACGCTGGGAAGATGAGAGGAGGATCATAGAATTGCTTTGGTTGGAAAAGCTCTTTAAGATCATCGAGTCCAACCGTTAACCTAACCCTGCCATCCCACCACTAAACCATGGCCCTAAGCACCTCATCTCCCCTTCTTTTAAATCCCTCCAGGGATGGGGACTCGACCACCTCCCTGGGCAGCCCCTTCCAGAGCCTGACAGCCCTTTCAGTGAAGAAGTTTTTCCTGATGTCCAACCTAAACCTGCCCTGGCGCAACTTCAGACCATTCCCCCTCATCCTTTCATCCTTTACACGCTGGGGAGATGAGAGGTGGACAGCACGGGACGGGGAGCTGAGGAGGAAGGTGCGGGGTGCGCGCCTGCGGCACGGAGGCTGGGAGGGTGCAACCGGGGGGAGCCGGCGGCCGCCCCGACCGCAGCTCGCAGGTACCAGCTGCCGGGGAGGGCGCAGGCTGAGCGAGCTGCGCTGCCTCGGCTGGCTTTCCCTCCCCCCGAAACACAGCACACCACCTCTCTTTCTACGCCTGCGCCTTTTGATTAGGAAAACCTTACCACTCAGGTGGGGTGCATTAGGAGGAGCGTGGCCAGCAGGGCGAGGGAGGTTCTCCTCCCTCTCTGCTCTGCCCTGGTGACACCCCACCTGGAGCACTGGGTCCAGTTCTGGGCTCCCCAGTTCAAGAAAGATAAGGAACTCCTAGAAAGATTCCAGAGGAGAGCAACAAGGATGATGGGGGGACTGGAGCATCTCCCCTAGGAGGAAAGGCTGAGGGAGCTGGGCTTGTTCAGCCTGGAGAAGAGAAGGCTGAGAGGGGATCTCATCAATACATACAAATATCTCAAGGGTGAGAGTCAAGAGGACAGAGCCAGACTCTTCCCAGTGGTGCCCAGCGCCAGGACAAGGGGCAATGGGCACAAACTGAAGCAGAAGAGGTTCCAGTTGAATGGGAGGAAGATCTTGTTGACTTTGAGGGTGCCCGAGCCCTGGCCCAGGCTGCCCAGGGGGGCTGTGGAGTCTCCTTCTCTGGAGATATTCAAAGCCCTCCTGGACGACGTCCTGTGTAACATGCTCTAGGAGAACCTGCTTGAGCAGGGGGTGGGACTGGGTGAGCTCCCGAGGGCCCTTCCAACCCCTGCCAGTCTGGGATTCTGTGAAAGAGTGTGGACCTACGGACAGCTTCCAGAATGCAAGCAGCGACAGCTTGCACTTGGGCAGGGGCAGCTCTGTCTCATGTGCTGGGCACGGGAGAGGGCAGCTAACGGAAGGTGCAGTTTGGCCAAGGAAGTGATTTAGCAAAGGCTGTGTGCAGGCTCCGGTCTTGTCGGTTCCCAGTTCAGATGCAGCCATTGCTAAGAATGTGGGGTGGTTGCACCCAAGCGATGGAGAACAGGCTGCGGCACCTTCCTGGCAAGCGTTGGGGCGCTGAGGCCAGCCTGGCACCCCGGGGGCAGCCCAGTGCCCCACGCCGTGCTCGGAGCGCTGTCCCCAGCAGCAAGCAGACGGGCTACGTGGGTGACGTTCATTAGCCTGTGGCTTCACCTCTCACAAAATAAGGTGGGAATTGGTAATAAATGAACAGAATAAATGAAATCGCTGCCTGAAGTCGCGTACCTGATCAACACCCTGGCAGAGAGAGGGCAGGCACGATAACAGAGCAGACAGCATCCCCCTTAATCTGGTTTGAAAACTTTTCTCTGATAACGGGATTGCTATTTTATTACCAGTCACTGTTTAGCTCTTTTCCATGACCGAAGTAAACACCACGGTAATTTATACTGTCCTCCCAAATCAGCTTCGGCCTCTTTTACATCTTGCCTTGCAAATAATAAGGCAGCCCACAAAGCCATTTGTTTCCTAATGACAGGGGTTTCCATAGTGAGCAGATTAAGGAGGAGGAGATTAGAAGATTATACACCAGGCAGGATTCACAGGTTCACAGGTTTATGGGGCTTTGGAGATCCAACGATTAATGCATTTCATAAATGAAACTTTCTTTAATGGCAGGTAGGACGGAGGGAACCGGGTGCTTTAATTGGCAGAATTTATTTAGCCATTCTCATAGATGATGCCTGAAGCGCTCAGAAAGGCGTGTACGGTGATCGGGTCCTGCTGCTCCGGCGCTGATAAGGGCTGGTGGATGGACTCCATCAAAGTTGCCGCAGACGGACGCTGGTAGCCGCGCTGTGACCCGTGTCTGCCCAGGCAGAGCCCGGCGCCCCTTTCCCCTCAGACCCTGGGCTGCTGCCAGGGTGCTGGGGCAGCGTTAATCGGTTTCTGCCTTCAACGGAGGAAGGAGCAAAACGGCTTTTCCATCGGGGCCGTATGTGCCAGACGTACCGTTGTTATTTATCATGGCGCTGTGATAGCAGCCCAGCATCTTTCCGCTGGGCAGGGGCGTGCCACGGGCGTCCTATTCGCGTGATAAGGTACAGCAGGGGAGGAAACGGAGATAACGTCTGCGTACGGTGGCAAATAGTGTCAGTGGAAGGATTACGAGATTCGGGAAAGCTGGAATCCACACAAACCCTACGGAAAATGGCACAGCTGCCAAGGCTCTGCAGTGCACTGCGACCCATGGGTGCCCCGGACAGGAGGGCAACAGGGAGCCAAGGAGAGCTCGGGGCAGGAGGGGTTGGTTGCTCTTTGAATTCCCCGTGCAGAAGCCCTGGTTTGCATCGGGAAGCTGAAAATAGGAAACCTGAGAAACTGTGGGAGGGACCCAAAATATCTTTTATACCCTTTGGCCAAAAGAAGTTAAAAAGGAAAAAATTGGGAAAGAAACTGTGACAGCGGTGTTCTCTTTAATTTTCTGATGAAAAATCAAAACAGCAGGAAAAGAAGAGGCGCTTGCTTTCATTTTGTTGGAAACCCAATTTTCCACGAAAAGTAGGTTTCAATGGAAAATTTCCACCTCTCCCTTGTGTATTGTTTTAATGCTGGCTGCCTTCTCCCCATTAAAGCCCGTGAGAGCTGACTTGCTTGAAGGAACACTTTGGTGCTGGAGGAGAAGGATGCAAAGGGACATTTGGAATGACCCAAGAGGACAGTTCATGATTAGGTGCCTCAAACGGGCTCAGGGGACCTCGCTTTCTGGCATGCCAGCTGAGGTGGCACTGACACCAAGAGCTTGTCCTGGTCTCTGGTGGTGCCTGTGGGGTGAGGAGCTCCTTGCCGGCGTGCGCGCCCTGTGCCGAGGGCAGCGCCGGGGTCTTGCTCTGGCTGAGGGGGAGCTGAGGCTGGGGGTGTCAGGGACTCACTAGGCGTCAGCCCGGCTCTGCCCCGGGGGGCAGCACCCAAGCCCCTCTTACTCAGCCATCATCAGCGCCGTTGGTGAAACGTGGGGAAGGGCTCCGAGCGGCAGGGCAGCTCGATGGGGGTCAGACACCATCTCCCTGCCGGGGCTGACGCACTCTTCGCCCGGTTGCCTGCACAGAGAAGCCGTGGATTTAGCGACTTCTTTTGGAAACCCCCCTCCCCTCTCCCTGCAGCTCGGTGCCTGCCGGTGCCGGGGTAGGGACCTTCTCTGAGAGCGTCCTTCTGGCTCCTTTCCTATCGCTAAAGTCGTTTTCAAGTGACTGTTTAAAATGAACAATAAGACCTTAAAACAAGGCAGTCTGGGCTTTTATAAGCCCAGGGCGTGCTGACACCCAGGCGTAGCTGGAGGGTGGCAGGAGCCTGCGCTCCAGCGCGGGGGCTTCAGGTCATCCTTTGAAGACGACTCAATCAACTTTGGCTCCCCAAACAATACCCCTGGCCTGCCAGAAGAGACGATGCAGGCAGGACTCTTGAACCCGAGGGTTGGGGGAGCCCTGTCAGCCTGGATTGCAGGAACGCTTAAGAGTTAATTAAATTACAATTTGCTATGCTGCCAGTTCACATGAAGCCGCAACATCTGTGCGGATGGGAGGGAGCTGGGCAGAGAGATGCCGTCCTGCCTCTGGGGCCGCAGATCTCCACCTGCTCTTTGGCAATGCTATGTTACAACCAAATAGAGAAGGCACAAGATTCATGGCAAAAAAAAAGCCTAATTTCTGATACAGTGATAATATCTGTGGCTAGCACATGCATTTTTAAAAATCTCCAAGTGAACGGGAGCTGAGTGGGGTGCAGCTACTTGCCCCAGGTCTCGGGGACTAACTGGCACATCGGGATAAAGTTCGGCAATGCCAACTTGCAGAATGAAAAAAAAAAAACAATAAATGAAAAGAAAAATAGCAATTTTAGGGGCTTTCTGCATTCACCTTAAGCTATTGAGGCTCAGATCTTAAAACTGTCCTCCATGAGCACTGGTTTTACACCTACATCAAACTTTCTTTGTTTCCCCTGATTCCAGGAGCTGGAGCTTTAGGAAGCCTGTTGCCAGGCTCTCGGGAGCTCTCCGCACGGCTCTGCTGCCACGAGGGGACCCAGAGCCCCAGCACTGGTTTGGAAGCCTGTAGGCAGGCTTGTTGTGGCCCTGCACCCCTGGGTTTGGCTGCTTTGAAGTCGGAGGTCTCTGAATTTGTAGGTCTTTTGAATCTGCCGGTCCATCAGTCTGGTTTTTTTTTTGTTTTCCTGTTTGCAGACAAATTATTAAAGGCTGAAAGCGGGAGCTTTGCTCCAGAGAAGTGCAGGCACATGCACACAACCTGAGGAGCAGCAGACGAACGCTTCTGCAGTAATAAGCTCCATGCTGTGCTCAAAAAGGGCACTTAATTTTTCATTCTTAAATGCTGTGATGTTCTTGTCTTCCGGCTCCACCAAAACTCCTCCATGGAGATGGATGGGCCATGCAGAACACAGTTATCAGAAAGATTAAGCCAGGACTTGTCATTTTTTTATATCAGTGAGCAGTCAGGTTGACGAGTGATGTCCTCTTAGCTCCTGGGATGCGTCCGGCACCTTTAGTGCCAGTAGTAAAAAGGACTATAAAAAATACCATAGAAGAAAGGGTAATGATGAAATTTAACTGCTCCCTAGCACACACCTGGGGTCTAGTAATCTGGAAATGGGGGGTTCAGGTGCTTCATCTTTTACTGCCTTGTCCTTGTCTGTAAGTTTAAGGTCCTTCCACTGAACCATAACATATTGTGGTCAATGCGAAGAGCCAGTCCTTGGCCCCTGCGCAGCCCGCGGGGACAGGCAGGGATGTTGCCGCGCAGGCAGGGGGATGCTGAGCGCTTTTGCCTCCGGCAGGCTGGAGGAAGCAAGCGCTCGGCTTGGCGGGCTTCATCCCTCCGCTGTGACGCTGGAAGCGGGGACGTGGGCGCAGTCTCTTCCCTCTCGCTTGCTGCTTGTGCACGTTGGTGGCCCAGAAAGCGCCGGCAGCGGCGGTGGGTGCTGCCAGCTCCGGTACACCGGGGTGGCACAGGGACCCTGGCGGGTGAATCCCTCCAACTGCCCAAGGCAGCATCTAGCAAAGGGCCAGGGCAACCCAACGGAGGCAACCCAACACACGCTGTACCTAACAAGCCAGCGTTACTTTATTGTGTTTCAGGATTACGGCCCGGCCCGGTGTTATTAATCTAAGAAACAACTGATACTAAATGATCATGCTACATTAAATTTATAGACCCTTGCATATAGCTTCTATTGATCTTTTTTCAAGCATCATAAATATGTGATGGAGTGTATATGGCAACGCTTTCCCCACCACTCCATTAATGGTGGTTAAACTTTTCATCTCTGTGGCGGAAATGGGCAATGTGTCTCTGCGGGCAGGGATATCCTGGCCATATCATTTGTATTTTAATTACCAGGAGGCAGAGAAAGCTCCACCAGCAGAACAGGAGAGAAGACCTATTGCATTTCTGCTTTCCCTAAGTTGCCTTTTTCCCTCTTCCTCTCCCTGCCCGGGATCTGCCACTTTTCCTTACACATCTCCCGTCTACCCAAAGCGATGCTTTGGTGTGTTTGCTCTTAACCCCAAGAACCGCATTTCCGACCCAGCCCCGCTGCCTATGGCACCAGCAGCACAGCAGAGCCAGGGCAGGGGGGGGTCATTTACAGTAGCCAAGGTTTTTACTTGGGTTCAGGAGAGCAGCTTACAAATGCCCGGGCGCTTGCCAGCGCTGCCGAGTCTGTTCTGCGGTCTCTAGCGTTTGCCTCGCTGCCGGGGCCGTGCCGTGCGACCGGGTATGGCCCCGTGTGCGGCACCGGGCAGCACAGGCTATGCAGGCGCTCTGGGATGGGGACACCCCCTCCACCCAGCAGCTGGAGGAAACACCCACACTTCAGGTACTGCTGCGATACAAACAGGGAGCAGAGATTTGCAAATCATCCTTCAGCGTAGCCTGAAACAACTTATATCCTAGAGCCATCTAGGGGCGAAATCCCGGCTCCATGAAGTCAAGGGGAGTTTTGCTTTTGAGTTCAGAGGGGTCAGGACTTGGGCAGCAATGACGTTTTCACACTTTTACGACCTTGTGGTTCCCCCAAACCCATGCTGCAACGATTACTGTAATGAATATTTGTCTGTCAATATATTGGGGAGCAGTGGTACTCGGAGCCAGGGCTTTGCCAAGTCTGTGCTGAACAAAGGCCGTGGAAAATCCACCGAAAACCTTTTGGCTTTCTTGATTCTGCTGATAATTTGCGACGTTTTTCAAGTGCAGGCCAAGAAACCGGTGCCTCAGCAGGGTGAGAGGCGCAAAGCCTAGACTCTGCGCCTAAAAGAACGTGTAAAAAATGTCTCTAACTTTAGAAACGCGAGCGGTTCTTGGCTGAGCCCTGCTGTACAAGCCCCCGAAATACTCTTTGCTGTGTCCAGGAAGGTGGGTGAGCAGCCCATACCTGCCGGCGCATTGCTGCCGGTAGGTGAGCTGCCTACCCACTCGCTCCAGCTTTTTTCGCCGCTTTGGCTCTCCTGCCCACAAATGCCCCAGGAGCTGGAGCCCAGAGGCTCTGCAGCACCATCCCAAAGCTGTATTGCCATGCGCTGTGCCTGGGCTCCCCGTCCGCAAAACGGGGTCAGTAACGCGTCGGCAAGGAGGAGCTGGAGACCCTCGGCGAGATGGCTCAGGCCCCCTGCCCGGAGGCGCCAGCGCTGCCCCCAGCTACCCTTCCGACGGTTCGTTCCGCTTATGGTGGGAGAGGGGATAACTCCTGAGCCGTACAACACCCTCCGTCTAAATTATTCCTCCTCCTCCTCCACAAATGTCATAGCAGAGATTAGCCATCATGTGTCCTTAAGTATCCCATTTATCCCAAGTGACTCTGAGCATGTTAACCGCATTTAGATTAAAATGAGCCTTTATACCCATAGCGTCTTCCCGGTGGGGACCAGCCCTAAGTGGGCCCCTCATTTTGGAGCTGCGGATGTGGGGATACCCGAGCTGTGGGACCCGGAATGTGCATCACCCACGTGGCAATTTTATTTTCCCAGATAAACATTTTTCTCCCTACTGTTTCAAGACAACTTTAATCCCTCAAAAGTCTCTTCATTTTGATTTGCCAATCATGGATTCCTTTTCAATTAACCTCAAAAAGCACCGATTAAAGAGAATGGTGCTGCAGTCACATAAGAATAGGCTGCACCAAAGCCTTTAGAAGTGTTTTAGCACCAAAACTTGATGGTAAAGGTCAAAACCAGGTTGCAGTGCAGAGTTAGCTTTGAATGGGAAACCCCTGAATGAATGTGAGCATGAGCCCACAAAGTCTTCTGAAAATTTGGGGTAGATTTGCTTAAGCTTCTAATTATACAGCCCAGTTTGTCTCGGATACGTATAAAGAGCTTGGAACGTGTTGGGGTCTCAAGTTGAAGGCAGGGGAGAAGCCTGGCTCCTCCGCACATCGAACCCCAGCGACTGTCTCTGCTTTGTAACTCCCTGCAGGTGGGATTGCTGGTTCTCACTGGTCCCAGAGCCCAGCCCCGGCAGCTGGAGGGAGCAGCGGGGGAGAGCCAAACCGGCTCCACTTCAGCTGAGGTGTGAACGCAGGTCCCGGGGCTGGTCCTGGGGGAGCCGCTCAGCACATCCCAGAGCTGGGTCTACATCTGGGGTGGGCAGCCCAGGCTGGGGGGGGCTTTGCCTGTAACGCTGGGCTCTATCCCAGGCCTGAGCAAAGGATGCTCTGAGCACTTCTTGAGGAAACCAGTAACGGGGAAGCTCAGGGCTTTTCTGATATCCTGGCTGGGCTCGTTGCTGGCATGGGAATTTGTGAGCAGGTCCCACGCGGCATCGGCTCTGTGGTATCACTTTGTGTCTGTACTCCTCCCTTTTGCTGTTATTCTGTGTTGTGAGAAGCTTTCCCCCAGCGCTGCAGCCTTGGAGAGGCAGTGGTGTCCCTAGGGGTGTTTGATGGGACAGGAGAGTTGGAAACCCATTGGGATCCTGGGCGGTGGGAGGACAGAGGCAATGGGAAAATCTGAGCTGGTTCTGGGAACTCGGAGCCACACAGTCAAAAAAAAGGGGTAGACAGCGTTAACAGGCAGAATAAATCACACAGAGCTCAGCAACACCAAGGCAGTGAGGAGGAGAGGCCCGGCTGTGTCCACCCCGACCGGCTTTCAGCCCGAGCATCCCTCTCGGCAGGCAGCTGGAGCCCCCGCACAAGCACACACACCCCCACGGCTCATCTGCTTTTATGAGGTGGGAAAAGATCTGTGGTGGTGCACGTGTTTCAGGTGACAGATGACTCCCTGTCCCGCGTAACTGATGGTGGGAATGCCTTCAACTGCTTTCTTAACTCCTGTCGGGATGCGATTCGATGGTCGGGATGCAGTATCATAGAATCACAGAACCATAGAATGGTTTGGGCGGGAAGGGACCCCCAGAGGTCACCCAGCCCAACCCCCCTGCAGGAGCAGGGACACCTTGAACCACATCAGGTTGCTCACAGCCCCGGCCAACCTGGCCTGGAATGTTCCCAGGGATGGGGCCTCCACCCCCTCTCTGGGCAACCCCTGCCAGGGTTTCACCATCCTCACTGGAAAGAATTTCTCCCTTAGATCCAGCCTAAACCCACCCTGCTTCAGTTTAAAGCCATCCCCCTTTGTCCTGTCCCAGCTGGCCCTACTAAAAAGCTTGTCCCCCCCTTTCCTCTGGGCCCCCTTGAAGCCCTGACCGGCCGCACTCAGCTCTGCCCGCAGCCTCCTCTGCTCCAGGCTGAACACCCCCAACTCTCCCAGCCTGGCCCCATAGCAGAGGGGCTCCAGCCCTCGGAGCATTTTAGTAGCCCCCCTCTGGCCTCGCTCCAACAGGTCCATGTCCTCCTTGTGCTGAGGGCTCCAGAGCTGGACATATAACGGAGGAGGGTGGTGTGAGCAGAGAGGCCATGCGGGCTTTGGGAGAGGATGGGGTGGAGGTGGCCCCGCTGCCGGGATGGAGAAGCAAGGACGGGCTCCAGCAAGCTGGGAAAGCCACAGCCAGGGGCGTGCGCTGGGGAATGGCTGCACTGCCAGGGCAGCTTGTGTGTCACCCGTGCTTGAAAGAAAGAAAACTTGAACTTCCCCTATCCCAGTGGTAGCACCCAACTCGCATGTTGACCTAGATGCCAGCTGGGGACCACCCAGCCTGGGGACAGCCGCAGTGGCGCAAGGGGGCTGCCGAAGGCCATCAAGCCTCGGGGAGCCTTTGCCCATGTCCCCTCATGCCACCGCCCCAGC
The DNA here is from genome assembly GCA_034008185.1 of Gorsachius magnificus. Classification (NCBI taxonomy): domain Eukaryota; kingdom Metazoa; phylum Chordata; class Aves; order Pelecaniformes; family Ardeidae; genus Gorsachius; species Gorsachius magnificus. The sequence goes on from CM067096.1 coordinate 12,419,172, forward strand.
CGTAGGGAGCAGGACTGGGGACATGGCTGGTGGAGGTGGCGGATTAGCTCTGGCAGCATCCGTGCTCTGCTCGGCCGGCTGAGTCACCAGCACTGGAACGGCGAGTTAAAAAGAAACAGGTTAGCGTATCATAGCACGACAGAACTTTTAGAAGATTGGACTGCTTTTCTCTTCTCGTTAACGTCCCCCAGGGCCCACGGTCTCTTTAGTACTAACACAGTAACGAAGGCCACAGCCTATTAATTGCAGTGACAATGATAAAGGAAGAGTCAGAAGCAGCTATTTGTCTTTCATGTAACCTCGTGCATCATCACAAGATAAATGAAAACTCATTTTCTGCTTTGATTCAGTCTAATTTTTCAGGGCCCTTGAGGCAGGTTACAGGAACTGTGTCGCTTCATCCCCATAAAAGTGCTGGCCCCGAGGTTCAAGGGTCAGGGAAAGTGCAAGCCGGCCGTGAAAGCCTGTCTCTCCGCAGCCTCCCAGGGGTAACGTAAAAGCAGGAAGGGGTCTGCTGCTCATCATCATTAAATCCCCATTGAAAGGCGTTGTCCGGGGCCTGATAGATGATCCACGTGGCAAAGCTACTCCCTGTCCCCAGCGCCCCTGGTCACCTTCCCAGGGGACCTCCCCCGGCCTGGCGTTTGTCCCCCTTTGTGCATATGCGCAAGGGTGGGTAAAGTTTTGGGAAGAGTTTTCAGGGGATGCACCTCATCCCAGCCCTCTACCCAAAATGATCGTTTCCGAGCACATGCGGGGTTTGGGATAGAGGGTGGGATGATGTGGTTTGCCTCCTTCGAGGTCTTCGAGAGTAAAATGCATGTGGGGTCTTTCATCCGTGCTGTGACCTGCTTAGCAAGGGGCGATCGTTTCGGGAACGAGGGGGCCAACTTCAGTACTGGGGGGTCTGGAGCACGAGTCTTCGAGGAGCGAGGGACGGGGGTGTCGGGGGGGGGGGGGCCCCGGGGGGGGGCGATGGGACGAGGGGCACCGGCCTCAAGTTGTGCCAGGGCCTGGGGACAATTCCTTCCCCAAAAGGGCTGTCAAGCTCTGGAAGGGGCTGCCCAGGGAAGGGGTCGAGTCCCCAGCCCGGGGGGGATTTAACAGCCGGGCAGAGGTGTGCTGAGGGCCAGGGTTTGGGGGTGGGATGGCAGGATTAGGGGAACAGTTGGTCTTGATGAGCTTAAAGGGCTTTTCCAACCCAAACCATTCTGTGATTCTACTCTTATAAATGGAGGAAAATACCCCAAGGTTTCCGCAGCTGCGGTTCCCGTCCCGCAGCCGGCAGCCTTGTCATGCTTTCCTGGCACCTGACGTCCCCTGATCTCCTGCGGCCACGCAGAGCCCCGATGCATCCCGTGGGCCTCCGAGGGGCTGCTGCAGGCAGGCAGCACCGCGTGCGGTGCCTGGGCTTGGCCGGATCTGGCCCTCGCTTTGTAGAAAGGCTGGGCCAAGCTGGGGCAGGAGCGGGAAGAGCTGTGCAGGGAGGTTGTCGAGACTGCAGAGCAAAACACCTCGCTGAGTCAGAGGGATTTATAAAAAAAGAAAAAGAAAAAAACTATATAATTGCGTGTTTTGTAGGGAGTTAGCCTAATCGAGAGGAATCAAACCTCACCGGCACAAACTGGACACGCCTCTTCGGGAAATTTTAGTGTTAACAATGTACAGTACATTAACTTGATTAATCATAATATAATCTTTGTCTGCATGCTGCACTGATGTCTCCTCCGCCACCCCCCAAAACAGCTCACCCGTCTTGCACTACGCAAGACACCTTTCCCTCCTGGTACAGAGCTGAAAATAGACACAGCCCGGACGATCCCGCGATGTCCTGACGATCCTGGTCCTGCCGCCCTCCTGGCTCAGTCCTCGCGATGGCACGGACGATGGGGGCTCCCATATGTCCAGGTTTCCCAGCCTGGAAGTTTTGCCCAGCCAGAATTTGTGGACTTTGGCCCCGTGCCTGGATTTCCGGACATCCATCAGCCCACTCGTAGCGGTAGCTCCCACCGAGCTGTCGGATGTCTGGAAGCCACGGATCAATGACGGGTGTGCTGTACGGCTCCGTAACGCGCGCGTGCCCAGCGCGCCCCGAACAGGCTTGGCCCGAGGGCTGGCGGGCGGGTGGCCTCGGGGAGGTCCCGCGGGGCTGCAGGCAGGTCTCCCAGCAGAGCCAGAAGGACTCTGCGCAGGAATCCATCTGCGTAGGCATTACTGCAGGATTACAGCGTTAGGCTGAGCCTGGTCTCGGTCCTGGCCACGCCGCCTGGCCATGGCCCTGGGGGTGATGTCCAGCTGCCTTTGGAGAAGGGTCCAAAGCGACTCCGTCGGAGGTGCAGGAGGAAGGCAACATGCGTCTTACTGCTTATAGTGTATAAAGGGGGGAAAATGGTGCTGAAGGGGAGGCCACCAGGGCTGTCCAGGGCTGCACCCCCTCATCACCCCACCAAACGTGACAGCAAAGCCCGGCGCAGAGGCACTGCAGGTCAGGCTGATGCCCGGCGGGGGGACGGCTCGGTGCTGGGCTGCTCCCCAGAAGCTGGGCAGGGCTCTGTCGTCTATAATGTTGGATTTTAACTGATAACATCATTTGCTTCCTAAACACTGGATAAGAAAATACCACCAGGGCATTTCCCCAGTGCTGATTTAGTAGCATCTGCTCCAGCTGAGGCCAGCGAGGAGCCTAATCTGGGGGAGATTTGAATGTTATTGGAATTCATGAATTTTTGTGTTGTTATTATTATTATTATTTTGACTTTTTTGGTTTTTAAGACAAAACAAAACTTTCAAAAATTTTAAACTCAGCTGGGAGTATTTCATAGCCTAGGACTTGGGGGCAGCAGCTGAGCTGTCAGCCTGGAGGACACCGTCCCCCCCTGAGGCGGGCAGGGTCCCTGCCCCACCGCACGCAGCCGTGAGCGTTCCCTGCAGGGTCCCTGCCCCGAGGCTCAAGCAGGATTCACAAAACCAACCTCTCCCAACAGGGGCAGAGCACCCTGCCCTGCGGGGGCAGAGGGACACGGTACAGGCTCTCGGCCACCTGAGCAATTGCAGATGGGAGGCACAAAATCGGGAGATGCGCGGGGACGCCTCTGTCCTCCGAGGAGGTGAAGCGACGTGTGACACTAAGGGACCGCAGGGCAGGAGCTGGCCTGGGCGCGCGGCGCCGTGGCATAGCACAGGGAGATGGCAGCAGGAGCGTGGCACCAGGTATGGATTCTCCCATCCTGGGGACGAGCTCTGATTCTGCTATTTAGCAGTTGTCTCCAACATCTGAGCCCAGGCGAGCTGCTGGCATGGCATGAGGACCGTCAGGGCAATTCACCCTGAAGCAGGAGCTCGCCTGCAGGAAGCCCTGGCTTTGTCCCAGGTGAAAACCCATCCCTCTTGAAAGAGAAGGGGCTTTTTCTGGGACTGGGTTGACATTCAACCATCTTCTGGGCAGGGAAGCACCATTTTTCTCATGGAGCCTTGTACCCAGCCCCTCAGAAGGGTGTGCAGGGGGAATTCCAGGAGGTCTTCAGCCTGGTTAGGAGGAGGAGCGGGGCCGGGGTCAGTCGCGCCTTCCTCAGCCTCATCCTCCATTGCAGCATGATGTTGGGTTGCAACCCAACGTGCGTTGGTGGGACAGGCAGGGGGGCTGTGCCTGAGGTTTGTGGCTATCGAAACCAACAAACACTTTTAAGGAGAAAGACTGATTTCCCACACCGGCGCTTCCGGGGGGGGCCACCTTTTGTTGTAAGGAGTTCTGGGTTTGCTTCCCACCCTGTTGAAGTTAGTTATTACCGAGGTTCTGCCGTTCCTTAATTCTCCTTCTCAAAAGCAGGGAGTGAGACAAGCATTTTGCATTTGCAAATAAAGCAAGGGCTATTAGTGCTTGGGGTTTTTCTCTTTTTTTAATTTTTATTTAAAGAAAAAGGGAGAGAGAAGCAGCAGGCAGGAAGAAAGGGACTTAAAGAGCAAAATGAGAAATAAAGACCAAATAAATACACAAATTCTTCAGTGGCAGGATAGGAAATGCGTGTTTCTCTTCCGTTTTCTCCTGTTGGGGAGGGAGGGGGAAGGCTTTGCTAACACATTCAAATGAATTTGATATTCAATCAATGAAGATTAACTTGCCCAAGGTAAGATGGTTTTTACATTCATAAGGAAGTCAAATACGATTATGCATATGAGGAAATTATACAGAGATGAGTAGAGTATAATGTATGATAATTATTTGAAAGGATATACTTACACACTGATTAGCATATCTTGAAGACCAGACAGAGGCGGAAGAATAGAAGGTAAAGAGATTCCTCAAGATGAACAAACTGTGTAAAACTCACT